>PITA01002727.1:0-156705 GCA_004023965.1 Spilogale gracilis | reverse complement strand
AGCGTTGTTCTTTTGCGTCTTTTTTCAGCAGTTGAGGAAGTCAAGTCGGAGCAGGATGTCTGTGCCCAGACCTGCCTCCCAGAGGGAGCCGCTACACAGGGAGGGGCTCTTTCCAGCCTCCCGGTTGGCAGTCTGTCACAGCCGGGCTGGTGCAGACGTTGTATTGATTTCTGCCCCCGCCCCCACTTGTCATTTCACTGCCGCACCTCTAAGCCACAACTCCTTTTGGATCGGGCGACTTTGTCTGCCCCCAGGGACCTGGGGCCTCTCTGGTCCCACAAAAGTCCGCAAAAAAAAGTCTTCCCCTGGGGGGGTCTACACGCGGCCCACGGTGTGGAGAGAAACAGGGGAGAAGGGCAGGATAGAATCCACTCCCGCTGCTTTTCTGGCAGCTGTGGCGGCTCAGGCGGAGGCAGGCCTGGGCGGCTGGGCGCGCGCCGGGGCCGGGGCCAGGGCCCGCCGGGGCAGAGGTCCGGGCGGCTGCGCGTGTGCCGGGGCCGGGGGCCGGGGGCCGGGGGCCGGGGCCCGCCGGGGCGCAGGCCCGGGTGGCTGCGCGCGCGCGCCGGGGCGGCACCGGCAGGGGGGAGGGAGCCCGGGCAGCGGGAAAAGAAAGAAAATAAAAGATTTTAAAAAGTCTTGCCTTGCCCCGGGCTTAGCTGTGTTTAGCTTCTTTCTAGCCCCAATTCAGGCCGTAATCTGCTGTTATTCCTCACTCACAGAGCACTTTCCTTTTCCGGTATTTGTTTTCAATGGTTCAGCTCTGCGGGCTTCCTCCCCCACTCCCGTCTCTGGGGGCAAGCCTCCAGACCCTCCAATTTGTTTCTACCTTTTTGCCGATGTTCTTTGTCTCTCGTGGCGGTCCAGAAGTGGGAAATATCACATTTCAGGCTGGTTTGCTGGTTTCATGGGTGTTCACGGTGGTCTTGTAGTGGTTTTTTTGTTGGAATTCAGCTCTCTTCAGGGAACTCCCTGAAATGCGGTCACCTGGCCTTCCGCCATCTTGACCTCCCCCCCAGTATCGTGAGTCCCTAATTTTTAAAATATCGTTGATTTTACTACTTTTGTCTTTTAACCTTCACACTAGTTTTATAAGTGATTGATATACTATCCTTACTGTATGTTTGCTTTTAATCATTTTTTTCTTTTCACAGTTTTCTTCCAATTATGGTATTTTCTTTTTCACTTAAAGAACCCTTGAACATTTCTAGTAAGACTGGTTTAGTGGTGATGAACTCCTTTACATGACGCATGCCTGAGAAACTCCTTATCCCTCCTTCAATTCTGAATGAGCATCTTGCCAGGTAGAAGTTGTAGTTGTAGTTTTTGGTTGTAGTTCTTTTCCTTTTAGCACTTTGCATATATCATGACACTTCCTTCAAGCTTGCAGTTTCCACTGAAAATCATCTGATAGCCTAATGAGGTTTCTCTTGTATATAACTAGTTGTTTCTCTCTTGCTGCTCTTAAAAGTGTGTATTTAATCTTGGACATTTTAATTACAGTGTGTCTTGGTGTGGATCTCCTGGGTTCATCTTGTTTGGGGTTCTCTGTGTTTCCTGGACCAGATGTCTATTTCCTTCCCAAGATGAGAGAATTTTTCAGCTATTATTCAAGTAAGTTTTCTGCCTCTTTCTCTCTTCCCCCACTTTCTCTTTCTGGGACATCTTTAATGTTCAAGTTGGTACACTTCACATGATCATAGAGATCCCTTAACCTATCCACTTTCATTTTCTTTTTTATTTTTAAAAAAAAATTTTAAAGATTTTTTAAAATTTGTTTAGTTGGCAAAGAGAGAGAGGGCACAAGTGGGCAGAGCAGTAGATAGAGGGAGAGGGAGAGCAGGAGGCCCAATGTGGGGCTTGATCCCAGGACCCTGGAACCACAACCTGAGCTGAAGTCAGAAGCCACCAACTAAGCCACCCAGGTGCTCCCACTTTCATTTTCTTTTTGCTGTTCATCTTCCATGCTCTCCGTTACCCCCAGCTCTCCGCTGGTCCATTCTTTGCATCCTCCATTCTACTGTTGATTCCCTCTGGTGTATTTTTCTCCTCAGTTATTGGATTCTTCGACTCTGATTGGTTATCTTGCATAATTTCCATCTCTTTGTTGAAAGCCCACTCATCCATCCTTCTCTGAAGTCCAATAACCATCGTCATGAACATTACTTCGAACACCGTATCCGATAGGTTGTTTATCTCCGTTCTGAGGATTTGTCTTGTTTTTTCATTTGGAGCATATTCCTGTCTCATTTTGTTTGAGTTTCTGTATTTCTGTGAATTAGGCAGAATAGCAGATTCTCCAAGACTTGAAGGAATGGCCTTGGGTATGCTCATCCCATGCCCATTGACTCTGGTTACCTGGCCAGAACTATAGCAGGTACAGGCAGGGGGCTCTAAGGCACTCAGCACTGGGACAGTCCTAGTGGGATGGCTACAGCTAAAGTGGGCACAGGTGGGGGGTGGGGGAGGTTCCCAGGGCACTCTGCAAAGGGTGCAACCAGAGCCAAAGTGGGTGAAGACTTGTACAGAGGGCTCCCGAGTACTTCACACTGGGAGTACCTAGCTGTGATAACTGGAGCTGACATATGCAGGGCTGGGAGGTCTTGGGGCAGGCACTCCTTCCCTGGGATTCTGGCAGGACGGCTTGAGCCAAAGCAGGTTTGGGCCAGGAGTGCTCTGGGATGCTTTGCATCTTGGTGAGACCGCTGTAGCTATTGTGGGTGATGTTCAGGGTTGTCCCAGCATATGCCATACTGGGGCCACCTTGTGCAGTCTCCTTTAGGGGATGGCCCAGATCCTGCTTCCACCTGCACCATCAAGGTGGAGGGGAGATGTAAACTGTGGTACTCACCTGCCTCTCACACCCCAGAGTGCACTCTGCAGCTCCTCTTTGGTAAAGCTCTAGGGCCCATTCCTTTAGTTCTCTTTAAAACACATTTTGTTTTTTCTGTGCCCCAGGGTGGCCAGGGCTGGTGTGGTCTAATGGCCCAGTGCTTGCTGAGGTCAGTGGGGTGGCTAGGGCACTCAGCCTCTGTTCCTTTCTGTGCTATCAAGGTGGAGGGCAACTATAAACAGTGGCACTGGCCAGCTTCACCAACATCCCACTGTTTGGTAGAGGGTAGTTCCTTTATATTCTAGTTGCCCTTTTAAGCCACAGTTTTTCTGTCCCCCAGGACAGAAAAATCTTCTCATAGTCCCTTAGTAGTCTCCTTCCACCCTGCAGTTCACGGCATTGGGACTGGGGTTCTGTGTCTCCTGACGTTGTATGCAGTCCCTCCAACCCCTGTTATGCAGGATTTGTTCAGTCAGCCCTCAACTGCTTTTCAGAAGGAACTGCTCTACAGATTGGTATAGACTCGTTGTGTCCATGGAGGAGGGGAGTTGAGGGTCTTCCTGTGCTACCATTTTGGATCCTCCTTCTCTCCTACTTCTACTGCTACCACTCTCACTGCTCTCAGAATGGGAAGGATCAATTCCTTCGAATATAGCCCCATCCTGTTTTCTTCATAAACCAGACTTAAGTCCTATCATTGCCTCCTCCCCACCCCATGTTTCTGAACATTTTGACAAACCCTGCTTGACTACCAACTCAAGTTCCATTGCTTAGCTTGGTTCCTCAGCCCCAAATCTACCTTCTCACCCCCCACCCCGGTCTTATTTATCAGTATATTCTATTTCCTATGATGCTCTCTTCAGATTATTCCTGGTCCTTTCCTAAATATGCTCCCATGTTCAAGCCTTTGCTAAGTCCTTCCCCTCCATGTGAAATGCTTTTCACCCACCGCAACGTTCAGAAACCCCATCCATCCTTCAGGCTACCTGCTCCCCCTACCTTGGGTCCTGCCCCTGCTTTCTTCTCCATTGTCTTACTTCCTTATGACTGGGCCCAAATCTGACCTTATATTACTTGAGTAGATAATTCTACTGCAATAAGAAATAATTTTAAGTTAAAACACCAAATTTATTGCATAATATTGAACTATATGCACACACATAGAAAATAAACATTTCATATAACTGTATATCTTTTTTAATCTTGTATTATAAAGACTGAAAAACATACCTAAAATTTAGCAATTGAAATAAGTTTTAAAAACAAAACCAAAAAAAAGCAAAAATCTACATCCTTCATTGAGATCCAATGCTGTATCACGGTTCATAAATACTTCATTTTATATAAATAAGTCTTTCCTCTAGTGACTAGGAATCTAAAATTAGGCTGACATGGATTCTTTGATCATGTAGAATTTTCTTATCCCATGATGAAGGTTGAGCATGTTGTTATTTTTGATACATATATTTTCTCTAAACACAATCCCCCCTGAAATCCCACTGTAAACAAACATTTCAAATGTAATAAACAAAAGTCCCATAGTAAAGAATGTTAAGTGTTAGCAATTAGGGAAAAGGAAAAAAAAATAGAAATTTTGCAATTTAAATAGAAATTAAAAAAATAGACTGCATGCATCCACTAGAAGGAAAGGAAGGGAGCATTAAGTCAGGAAACAATGGGATGAAGTGAGTAAGAGAGAAAGGGAAGGAGACGAAGAAAAGACGAGACAGAGGACATAAATTGATAGGGAAAGAGGACAAGAAATTTATTATTTCTACTTTCCTTGGAGAACATACTCTTAAAAAAAGTAATGCAACTTGCTCCAAAAGCGAGATAACCAAGGAGTAGCAGTCTATCATCTCACCTTATTGTTGAAGGGACTTGGCTGCACAACAAAACAAAATTCAACTCAGCTGCCATGCTGAGCTGCTCTGCACGTCTCTAAGTAGGTCCAGGAATAGGCAGAGCCAGGGGGAGACGGCTAGTCCCTTGATAACTTCTTTTTAAAGCAAGGTGTGTTCAGAAAGGCTCCCATGAATTCTCAAGAGTTCAGCCAAAATGATGCACCCAGATTCAGCTTGCTGCAACTAGGGCTTTCTGAAGTAGTCGTTGCCTCCTTAGTCCTTAGATTAGGGCTGCAACAAGCCAGGAGCATGTCCAAGTCTGCAGAGACAGGAGCCGTTCCGCACGTGCCAGTGAGAAAGGATGCATCAGTCAAAATCATTCTTGCAGAGGAATGACAGGGACAGGAAGCACTGTGGGAAAACAGCAGGGCTGACAGAGACATTTAGGAAATGAGAGGTTAAAAACCCATTGCCATTTTTTCCAGCGGACTGCAACATATTCACAAGTGCAAGGAACACTACTAGATAATTTGTTTTAAAAACAAAAATGCCAATTTTTCACCCCCCATCCCCAACCCCTGATTTTTCAAAAAGGTTGCTTACTGCTCACAAGCCCAGAAACACATCAACCAGGTTCAGGATTCAAAAGTCCCAACGCACTTAGACAATAAAAAAATAGAACTCCCTTCCCCATGGTTTTCTGTATGGGCCTCCATATGGACACTGAGGAAGGGAGTGAAATCTGGGGCACACTGGGGAGCCTCAAGCCAAACTAAACCCTTCATAATTGTCAAGGGCCTGGGTCAGCCGTGCACTCAGGATCTCTTTGCTGCTGTATTTGGGGAGATCGAGAAGGTTGTAGCAAGTGTGGGCCACGGGCAGGTACTCCTCGCCGCTGGCTGTGGACTGGATGACCATCTGCAGGCTCGCCATGCCATAGATGGGAATGCGGTCGCTGCCGGTCAGGAACACTGAGGAGAAAGCGCACAGGCATTACTAGCTACACAGCTGAGGAGCTGCTCTCTGCAGCCCCACACGGAGAGGAGAGGAAGGCATGACACCTTGCGGCTCGCCTGAGAACTACACTTCTATGTGCCAATATGGATGGTACGAATATTTATCTAAGCTCGTTCTTACAAGGCAAAAGAGACTGCATTTCTAATCCTGGGGTGTTTTTTGTTTGTTTGTTTTATATGGATAAAAATTTTGTTTTTCACTGGTTCATTTCAGACCCTGATTATCCACGGACACAAATCATCCATCTAAATGAAAGATGCCCTCGAATAAAAAAATGGCCTCAAATATATGTCCTCATAAATGTTATGAGCTTTCATAAAATTAGAGAGGAAAGGATTCCTGATATAGGAAAAGAAGCACTGACCTCTGGGGTAAGCCAGGAAGAAGACCATCATCTATGGGACTTCAAGGTCTCCTCTGGCCAAAGGTCTAGTGGGTGCGTTTCACCTGAGCTAGGGAACATCCAGCTGGGATCTGTTCTGCTCCTTTCCCTGATTTTCTTAAACCAAAAGAGCTGACAATGATGTTATGTTAGACATTTCACTCTTGTAACACATGGTGACTTGGCAAAAAAAAAAAAAAGAGAGAGAGAGAGAGCAGCACAGCTGTCTTTCCATGTTTTCTAGCAATACATAACCTCAGAATTAATTGCTGGAATTAATACAAACAAATCATTGGTTAAGGAGCACTTTCAAAAAACCTGTAACCTGGGGCTGTGGTATAGAAACATTTTTTTTTTTAAGATTTTATTTAGTTATTTGACACACAGAGATCACAAGTAGGCAGAGAGGCAGGCAGAGAGAGAGGAGGAAGCAAGCTCCCTGCTGAGCAGAGAGCCCGATGCGGGCCTCGATCCCAGGACCCTGAGATCATGACCTGAGCCGAAGGCAGAGGCTTTAACCCACTGAGCCACCCAGGCACCCTATAGAAACATTCTTGCTAATATCTGCAGAGTTACTAAATATTTCCACAAGTCTAATGAGCTCTAAACAGAAAACTATCTTTTAAGGGAAGCTCCATGGCTGTGCTCCTTTTGGTTGTGACAGCCCTACGAGCTCTCTTGACAAACCTTAACCTGTCATTTCACCTACAGGCCACTGCTGTCAAGAGCCAATGGAACTAGGCAGAGGAGAAGCAGGGCTTTTTTTTTTTAAGCATTCTTGTATGAGCCTGCCCTCTCCCCCCACTTCCTCTCATCCTCACTCCATGGGAGCAGTAGAATCTGGGGGATACATCTTGCATTACTATTATTAATACGTGTTCATTCTTATAAAGCAAAAGGGACTGCCTTTCAAATTGTGTTGTTTTACTTTATACAGATAAAAACTTATACTATTCACTGGCAGATTTCTGACCCTGATTATATAAAGACACAAAGATTAAAACTACTTTTGAAAGGCTGAATGTGTTGGCGTAAACTAGGCTTCATTCTCCTTTCCAAATGTATTACCCTTCTCAAATGTCACCTAGCCAGTCACAAAGGACCATAACTTGTATGATTCCATTTATGTGAAATGTCCAAAATAGGCACATCCACAGAGCCAGAAAGCAGACTGGTAAAGAAAGGGGTCAGTTGGGATGAGAGGTGGGGAGGAAATGGGGAATGATTGCTAATGAGTTAAAGGTGTCTTCCTAAGGTGAAGAACATGTTTTACAAAGTACTGATAGGATCACATCTCTGTGAATATACTAAAAACCACTGAATTATACATTTAATTGGGTGAACTGTATGCTTTGTGGGTCATATCTCAATAAAGCTTTTCTAAATCCTATCTCCCCAGTTACATGTGTAGCGGACATGGTAAAATTTTCAAAAGCCTAGAGATAAGGGAAGTTAATCCAATTAGATTTTATCAACATACTACTTCATCATACTCACATATAAAATAATATTTTTAAAGCAACTGAAAATTAGCAAAATGCTTCTTTTCTTTCTTTCATGCAATACATCTTATTAGGCAACAAATATGAAAGTACCAGCTATGTTTGCCTGAGATCTCATTAAGACAAGAAGGGAAAATATATTCCCTCACTCACTCTTCTCATTTACCAGAGTTAACCTTAACCTGTGGGGTACATCGTGCTCCACCCCAGGCAACACTAATGTGGACAAGCACCGTGTTAACATGACTGATACTTACAGAGAAACTTCTTCTTCTTTTCCAATGGAAACTCATGAAATGTTTCCCAAAATAGTTTCACAGTGGGATGTGTGGCTGAGTAATCACCCTTATAGATGGCAGTCTGCCCAAAAGAGACAAAAAGAAAAAAAAAAACCTACCTTAAGAAGATTATAGAGAACAGACATTTGTGTACCACTTCCGATTAGGAGGTCCAATTTCTCCTCAAGCACAGTCTGCCTGGAAAGAGCCCAGGCTCTGGGCACACCTGGCCAGTCCACGCAGTTTCTTCAGAGGTAAGGACAGAACCGTCCATACTCACCTCTTCGAGTTCCTGCCAGTTGTAGTTGCTGTTCCCCACCATCATAGCCCGCAGTTCGGAAGGCTGGAAGAGCTCAAGCACCTTGCCACCACACACCTTCAGGAAGCCACTGGAGAAGGCTGTGTACCACTTGTGAACTGAGATTTGGAAGACGTAATTCACGTAAGCATCCACGAACTCCTGCCTGCCAGAAACCCAAAGAAACAGAATATGGTTAGCCTGAAGTCTCATAGAGGTTCTGAGGTGGAAAGAGATGAAAAATGGGATTTCGTCAAACTCTCATGCTAGGAGGCACCCCGGGGATGACCAACCAGCCTGATGATTCCTCCAGCACTTTAGGTGATCCAAGGGGTGGGGAGACAGGTGGGAAGGGGGGGCACGCGAAGCGGATGGAATCATATTACATGAGGAGCTTCAGGTTTCAGCTTGCTTACTGCCCTCCTTAACATTTAGTTTGGAAAAAAATACAGACTTCTGCTTTAAAGAAAAAGTCTGAGATAACCATTCTAGGCTTCCTTCCTTCTCTTCAGAAATGAGTAAAGTTAAACCATGTGCTACTGGAATCCTCACCTATTCTAAAAGATAATTTCCTAACTCCTTTCCAGAAAGAACTGTCTTATACAATGGGCTCCATCTCATTAAGAATCAGTCAAATGCAAATTAAGACAGCAACTTCCTACAAGTCAGACTCCCAGCAAGCTGGCTTCCTGGGCTGCTTATTGTAGATAGGGGCTGGTTTCCTGGGCAGGCGTCTGCAGGCTGAAGGTCAGAGTTCTATTTTTATATATAGTCTAGCCATCCTCTGTATGCATTCAGTCTCCCCCTAGTGGGAAATGTCAACTGTGAACTGAGACGTAAACATCTGGGAGAATTAGTTGCCAACATCTGGAAAAAGCTGAAACTGTAAATACCCTTTAACTGAGCTATTCCCCTACGAACGGGCAGCCCAGAGAGACTCACACATGAGCACACAAGACAAGCACACACATGTTCACTGCAGCATTTTCTTGTAATATAGAGAATCGGAAGACACAAAACGAAATATCCATTAATATGAGAATGGACCAGAAAAAGATGGTATGGTCAAAAGACAGAAACCATAAAGCACTGCATTTTGATGGAATTAATTAGGCCTATATTTACCCAAATTAATAGAATCTCAAGAACAGTGTTTGAGTGAAACCCAAATTTTTGATTGTTAAGTACACTATCTGATAGCATTTAAAGAAATTGTGGTTTGTTTTTTTTTTTCTTTCCCTGCCATCAGTCCCACCTTGAATCAATTAACTGCATCAGGTGCAACCAAAGGGCCAACTACCAACTGCTCAGTTAGTGGGATAGCACCACTCAGTGGTTTTTTTAACATTTGTAACAATACTATCTATAAGAGACTGTGGCTCTGCTACTTATATCTTGTGACCCTTGGGTAAAGTATTTAATCTCTCTGTGCCTCAATCCCTTCATCTGTAAAATGGGAAAAATAAGAGTATATAACCCATGAAAGTGTTACAAAAATTAAATGAGTAAATACATGTAAAGTTCTTAGAACCAAAGCTGCTTTGTAAATATTAGCAATTACTATTATATGGCTTATGGCTATAAGATTTTGTTTATTATAAGTATAAAACTGTATACTTGGTGTAGGTAAGAAATGGGTAATTTTTTAAAATAAAACTGACAATTGGTCTTAATATACTAAACATATAAAAACAGGAAAGAACAGGCATCGAATTCATCAGTGCTTTGCCAGTGTGAGAAGGGAAGGTGCAAGAGAGGGGAAGGTGTAAGAGGATGCATGGGAATCTCGGTCATTGTTTTATTACAAAATCTGAAGCAAATACTGTTTACTCTGGTTCACAGATATAAAGATGTCTGTCACTTTAGTCTTTACTTTTCTGTATTTTAAATTTTTTTCCTAAAAATTAAAAAAATCTGACATTGTGAGACAGATTCCTTTCTACTTATCCTTCACTGTAGTATCGTACTTCATAAAACTACCTTGAGCGTCTTGGGTTTCCTCCACGCAAACACCTCTTGCACAACCGCCATCTACACCCCTAACCAACCACCAGGTGGCGTCATACCGCGGAAAGGGAGCAGACGGGGATTCAGATCCAGGCTCCGCCATGTCCTCTAAGCTAACTACTATGCTTCTCTTTTCTCATCTTTAAAATGGGGTGAATGTCCAGTTTTTAAAATAAAAGCCGCGAACACATAACGATTATTACACATCTTTAACACAGATGCTAAAAGTGTCTTACACTGCATCCAATATACTACTTTCCTAAAACCCAGTGGATAAAACTAAGAGGATTTTCCTGGCACAACTGCCTAAGAGAATCACTGTCGACATGATGTTTTACTACACGCGGTGAAGGTTAACTTTCTGGGTTGGCTCGGCTAGGCTACAGTAACCAGTTACTTAGTCAAACGCCAGTCAAGGTGGTGCTGTGAAGGTATTTTTTAGATACGATTAACATTTGAATCAGGAGACTTTGAAAGCCGATGAGTTTTCATCAGGTGGGCAGCCCTCATCCACTCAGCTGAAGGCCTTAAAAGCCCGAGGTCCTCCACATCCTCGGAAAAGGAGGGTTTCCGGCCTCCACACCGCAGCCTCCACTGTTGCCAGAATCTGCAGGCCACCAGCCTGCCCTGAAGATGCCCAGCTTGCCAGCCTCACAATCACGTGGGCAGGCACCCGAGGATCGCTCTCTCTTCTCGTCTTTCTTTTCTCTGTATATGTTGTATACACACACATATATGTTGCCTTTGAGCTGGGACCCAGTGTTCTCCTGCCTACAGATGCTCACAGAAGCATCAGCCCTCTCTGAGCCGCCAGCTGCCTGCCTTTGCACTAGAACTACAAGCACAGGCTCTCCGGGGCCTGCAGCTTGCCGACTGCCGCCCCTGGGCCTTGTCGGCCTGCCTTTCCGGACGTGAACACGTGCGCGCACACGCACACACCACGCCCTACTGCTTCCGGTTCTCTGCAGAAGCCGCCTATAACATGTAAACATCTAAATTAGGTATGGGCGAGCCTGGGAGTTTAATTAATCCTGAGGTGAAATTCTTCCACAAGCTGTCAAGAGTTTTGAGGCAGTTGATAGAAAAAGCCTAAACTGCCTTGAAGAGACAGTTGTTAGAAGCAGCAAAGGAGATGGTGGTGAAGCCTCAGAATGAAGAGAGGAGAGCTGTAGAGAAAGCTTTTGTTGTCAGAAAATATACATACATCATAAACAGAATTTGGCATGAAATATGAATATTAAATGCTTCTGCTGGTGTCACAGATGGAGATGGGGAACATGTGACTTATTGGAAATTAGAGGAAAGGCAATCTTGTCCTAAAGTGGTAAAGAAGTTGGCTAAATTGTGTTCTAGTGTTTTGCAGAACTTGTAAGCAATAAACTTGGATGTTGGACTCAGGAGATTTCCTACCAAAGTACTGAAGGTGTGGTCTGGTTTCTTCGCCCTGCTCAGAGTACAATGAAAGAGGAAAGGGATAAATTGAAGGAGGAATTATTAAGCAGAAAGGAATTAGAACTTTTGAGGTTTGGAAAATTCTTAAGCCTATCTAGATAACACCCTCTGGAAACAGGGCCACGGATATGGCTGAAACATGGTTTGCTGAAGAGCCCAAGCACATGGATTCATGAATCCTGTCAATCATCTCAGCAAAAGCTAGGAATAGAAATGTGGTTATCCAGGAAAGATCTGTGGAGAACCCACTTGTCTGATGACTTGGACCTCCATGAACTGCCTGGGAAGCCAACAAAGTTTTTTTTTGTTTGTTTTTTTGGGGTTTTTTTGGTTTTTTTTTTTTTTAATTCAAGAATAGAAACATTGCCAGTTTGCACCAAAGAAGCAGAGCTGGACAAAACAAAGGAAGACTATTGGCCTTCTGTGATTTTAGTGGTATGAAATGAGCCTACAGAACCAACTGGCTGCAAACAGCTGTTATCTTTTAAGAAAAGGGAAAAATGGCCCCAAAGGCAAATCAGAGTCCTGTGAGCCTGTCATGGCCGCCATGGGCATAGGTTGAGGAACCAGGGCCAGTAACTTCCCAGCCTGGGGTACGGACCCCACCCCTGCAGGCCAGAGGGCACAGCCTACACCCAAAGACGATTATTCTTCAAGCCTCAAAAATTAGTGAAATTTTCCCTGCTCGGTTTAAGACTTGCTTGGCACCTATGACCTCTTTCCTCCTGATGTCTCCCTTTTACAAAGGGAGTGTCCATCCTAGGCCCATGCCCGTTGAATTTAGAAGCAGATAACCTGTGTGGCTTCACAAGGCTTTTACCTCAAGGTTAATCAAACTCCCAGTCTCACCCATACCTGATTCAGATGATATTTACATGATATATTAGCCAAGGCTCTCCAGAGAAACAGAACCAGCAGGTGTGTGTGTGTGTGTGTGTGTGTGTGTCCGTGCGCGTGCACGTGCACATACATGTATATAAATGTAGGCAGACAAGCCCCGAGATCTGCAGTCAGCAAGCTGCAGATCCAGGAGAGCCAATGGTGTGGTTCTACTAGTCCAAAGGCAGGCAGGCTTGAGACCTGGAAAGGCCTGATACTCCTGTTACAGTCTATAGGCAGGAAAACACTGAGGTCCCAGCTCAAAAGCAGTCCGGCAGAAGGATTACCTCTTACTCAGCCTTTTTGTTCTGTTCAGGCCTTCAAATGATGAGATCCATGCACATCAGGGACAGCAATCTGCTTTACTCAATTTCCCATTCAAATGTTAACCTCATCCAGAGACACCCTAACAGACATATCTGACTAAGTATCTGGGTATCCCATAACCCAGCCATGTTGACACCTAAACGAACCATCATGAGTGAGACTTTGGAGTTAGAGTTGATGCTAGAATAGGTTAAGACTTTGGGGGATGTTGGAATAGGTTGACTGTATTTTATAGGTGAGAAGAACATGACTTCTGGGGACTGGAGGATGGAGTGTTATGAGTTGGACTGTGTATCCCTAAAATTCATATGTTGAAGTTCTAACCCCCAGTACCTCAGAAGGTAACCTTATTTAGATACAGGATCTTTATATGAAATTTGGTCCTCAGGCTGAGCCGTAATCCAACATGACTAGTGTCCTTATAAGAAGGGAAAATTTAAGGAAAGGGCAAGATGACAGAAAAGTAGGAGACCCCCACTTCAAAGGGTCCCCTGAAGTGAGCTAAATATCTACCAGAACACTGTGAACACCCATGAAATCAACCTGAGATATAAGACTACACACTTCTGGATCTCTATGGGAGCAGAAGAGCATCAACGGAGAGGTAAAGTGCAGCGGGAATGTTCAGACTGATTTTGGAGGAGAAACAGGAGGGGGAGGGAGCCACCAGAAGCAACCCATTGGAAAGTAATACCCCGATACGAAAGTGCATTCCCTGTGCTTGGGGAACAGCATCAAATTGCAGTCTGGTTAAAAGCACTCAAAAACAAAGGGTCTTAAGAAGCAACTGGGGGAATAAGAAGGGAAAATTTGGACACAGAAACATGCACAGAGGGAAGACAATGGGAAGAGAGGGAAGGAAAAGATGGCCATCTGCAAGCCAAGGAGAGAAGCCTCAGAAGGAATCAACCTTACCAACACTTTTTCTTGAACTGAGACAATAAATCATTAAGCCACTTAGTGTGTGGTGCATTGTTACAGCAAATTCATACAGAGACTCTGATCGCTATATGTCAATTACTATTGCTCTCAACACATTATTTTCTTTTATAATGCTATTAGGTACTAGTCACAGCAGTAAATTCTTAGATACATACCATCTCAGTGAATACTCAAAACTACACTTTGAGTAAATACTATGAAAGTATGTCCCAATAAATTATATACATAATTTTAAGACAACAGCTTTTTGAGATTGCAGAGATAAAGTTTCAATTACCTTCCATTTTCAAAAATTTTCAAGTAAATTGTCATTATTCCAATTTCAGAACTGAATCCAAGAAAAACAGTTCATGGACAGGGACAGACCTCGACACCAGGTGTCTGGATACAGACCTGTGCTCCCAACTACTTCACCTAAGTGCCCTCCCTTTGCCTTGCCTTGACTCTTTCATTTCCAAAGTGACAGCTACATAAGAAATTACAATATGCTGAGATCAAGGTTTCACAACACGAAAGCTCATCTATGTTATTCACAATTCTGTGATACTGCAGCCCAGTTATATACTACAGTCCATAAAGCCCACAAAATGAGACATTTTAAATGAGGTGACATTTATAAAACACATAAATTTGAAAGAGCAAGTACTATATCCATTGCCAATGGTTTTTAAAAGTCTGAATTCAAACTATAGTAAGGGTCTTTGAAAAACTTTGCTAAACTGATTCTGGAATTAATATAGAAAGGCAAAGTAACCAGAAGAGCCAAAACAATTTTGAAAAAGAACTGAACATTACCTAATTTCAAGACTTATTATAAAAGTACAGTTGTCAAGTGTAGTGTTGGTGAAAGGACAGATATATAAATCAATGCAACAGAATCAGAAAGTCCAGAAATAAATACACACAAATATGGTCAACTAATTCTCAACAACTTTGCAAATGCAATTCAACAGATGGTGTTTTCAATAAATGGTGCTGGATCAACACGATATTATATGCAAAAGGTATATATCCATATATATCACACCATTCTGAAAGCTAACTCAATAAGGATCACGGTCTAAAACTTAAAAGTTATAAAACTTCTAGAAGAAAACACAGGGTGCTCACTTCGGCAGCACATGGTACAGAGAAGAATAGCATGGCCCCTGTGAAAGGATGACACTCAAATTTGTGAAGCATTCCATATTTTTCTTTCAATAGTTACTCTGATTGTAAATGTGCTAAAGGCTCCAATCAAAAGACACAGGGTATCATACTGGATAAAAAAGCAAGACCCATTGATATTCTGTCTGCAAGAGATTCATTTTAGACCCCAAAGCACCTCCAGATTGAAATGAGGGAGATGGAGAGCCATTTATCATGCTAAAGGACATCAAAAGGAAGCTGGAGTAGCAATCCTTATATCAGAAAAATTAGATTTTAAACCAAAGACTGTAATAGAGATGAAAAGGGATACTATATCATATTGAAGGGGTCTATCCAACAAGAAAATCTAGCAACTGTAAATATGTATGCTCCTAACTTGGAGCAGCCAATTATATATACACCAATTAGTAACAAATCAAAGAAACACATCGACAATAATACAATAACAGTAGGTGACTTTAACACCCCCTCCTCACTGAAATGGGCAGATCATCTAAGCAAAAGATCAACAAGGAAACAAGCACTTTGAATGCCGCACTGGACCAGATGGACTTCACAGATATATTCAGAACATTCCATCCTAAAGCAAAAGAATATACATTCATCTAGACTGCACACAGAACATTCTCCAGACCAGATCACATATGGGTCACAAATCAAGTCTCAACTGGTACCAAAAGATTGGGATCATTCCCTGCATATTTTCAGATCACAGTGCTTTGAAATTTGAACTCAGTCACAGGAGGGAAGTTGGAAGGAACTCAAATACTTGGAGGCTAAAGAGCATCCAACTAAAGAATGAATGGGTCAATGAGGAAATTAAAGAAGAATTTAAAAAATTCATGGAAACAAATGATAATGAAAACACAACTGTTCAAAACCTTTGGGATGCAGGAAAGGTGGGTCTAAGAGGGAAATACATAGCAATACAAACCTTTCTCAAGAAACAAGTCTCAAATACACAACGCAACCATATACTTAAAGGAGCTAGAGAAAGAACAGCAAATAAAGCCTAAACCATGCAGGAGATGAGAATTAATAAAGATTAGAGTAGAAATCAAAGAACTAGTAACCAAAAGAACAGTAGAGAAAATCAACAAAACTAGGAGCTGGTTCTTTGAAAAAACTAGTAAGATTGATAAACCCTTAGCCAGATTTATCAAAAAGAAAAGAGAAAGGACCTAAATAAATGCAGTCATGAAAGAAAGAGGAGAAATCATAACCAACACCAAAGAAATACCAACAATTTTAAGGACATATTATGAAAAACTCTATGCCAGCAAATTAGACAATCTGAAAGAAATGGATGAATTCTTAAAGATGTATAAACTCCCTGAAACGGGCAGAAACAGAAAACCAGAACAAATGCGTAACTGCAAAGAAATTGAAGCAGTCATCAAAAATCTCCCAAACAACAAGAGCCCAGGGCCAGATGGCTTTCCAGGGGAATTCTACCAAACATCTAAAGAAAAATTAATACATATTCTCTGAAGCCATTTCAAGAAACAGAAATGGAAGGAAAATTTCCAAACTCTTTCTTTGAGGCCAGCATTACCTTCATCCCAAAACCAGACAAAGACCCCACCAAAAAGGAGAATTACAGAGCAATATCCCTGATGAACATGGGTACAAAAATTCTCACCAAGATACTAGCCAATAGGGTCCAACAGCACATTAAAAGGATTATTCACCATGATCAAGTGGGATTTATTCCTTGGTTCAAAATCCACAAATCAATCAATGTGATACACTACATGAATAAAAGAAAAGACAAGAAAGATATGATCCTCTCAATAGATGCAGAAAAAGCATTTGACAAAGTACAGTACCCTTTCTTGATTAAAACTCTGCACAAGGATAGAAGGAACATACCTCAATATCACAAAAGCCATATATGACAAGCCCACAGGAAAATGGTTCTCAACAGGGAAAAACTGAGAGTGTTTCCCCTAGGGTCAGGAACACAGCAGGAATGTCCACTATCACCACTGTTGTTCAGCATAGTACTAGAAGTCCTAGCCTCAGCAATCATACAACAAAAAGAAATAAAAGACATTCAAATTGGCAAAAAAGAGGTCAACTGTCATTCTTCACAGATGACCTGATCTCTATGTGGAAAACCCAAAAGACAACAGCCCAAAATTGCTACAACTCATACAGGAAATCAGCAAAGTGCTAGGATACAAAATCAATGTACAGAACTCAGCTGCATTTCTATACACTAACAGTGAGACAGAGGAAAGAGAAATTAAGGAACTAACCCCATTTACAACTGCACCCAAAACCATAAGATACCTAGAAATAAACCTAACCAAAGAAGCAAAGGATCTGTACTCTGAAAACTATAAAGCATTCATGAAAGAAATTGAGAAAGACACAAAGAAATGGAAAAATATCCCATGCTTATGAATTGAAAGAACAAGCATTAAAATGACTATGCTTCAAAAAAAAAAAATGACTATGCTTCCCATAGCAATCTATAGGATCAATGCAACACCTATCAAAATGGTATCAGTATTTTTCTTAGAGCTGGAACAAATAATCCTAAAATTTGTATGGAACCAGAAAAGACCTGGAATATCCAAAGGGATGTTTTTTTAAAGATTTTTTTTTGAGATAAGAGAGCATGAGAGGGGAGAAAGTCAGAGGGAGCAGACTCCCCATGGAACTGGAAGCCCAATGTGGGACTTGATCTTGGGACTTTGAGATCATGACCTGAGCTGAAGGCAGTGGCATAACCAACTGAGCCACCCAGGCACCCCAAAGTAATGTTGAAAAAGAAAAAAAAAAAACAAAACTGGTGGCATCACACTACCTAACTTCAAGCTCTATTACAAAGCTATAATTATTAAGAGGGTATGGTACTGGCACAAAAACAGACACATAGATCATTAGAACAGGACAGAGAACCCAGAAATGGACCCTCAACTCTATAGTCCAATAATCTTCAACAAAACAGGAAGGAATATCCAATGGAAAACAGTCTCTTCAACAAATGGTCCTGGGAAAATTGGACAGCCACATGCAGAAGAATGAAATGAACCATTTTCTTACACTACACACAAAATTAGATTCAAAATGGATAAAAGACCTAAGAGACAGGAAACCAATAAAATCCTAGAAGAGAACACAGGCAGCAACCTCTTTGACCTTGGCTGCAGCAGCTTCTAGCTAGACATGTCTCAAAGGCAAGGGAAACAAAGGCAAAAATGAGCTACTGGGACTTCATCAAGATAAAAAGCTTTTGCACAGCAAAGGAAACAATTGACAAAACCAAAAGGCTACCAAATGAGCGAAGATTTTTGCAAATGTTTTATCAGATAAAGGATTAGTACCCAAAATCTATAGAGAACTTCTCCAACTCAACACCCAAAGAACAAATAATCCAATCAAGAAATGGGCAGAAGACATAAACAGACATTTCTCCAAAGAAGACATCCAAATGGCCAACAGACACATGAAAAAATGCTCAACACAACTTGCCATCACCATGAAATACAAAGCAAAACCAGAATGAGATACCACCTCACACCAGTCAGAAAGGCTAAATTTTAGCAACACCAGAAACAACAAACGTTGGAAAGGGGAACCCCTTACACTGCTGGTGGGAATGCAAGCCAGTGCAGCGACTCTGGAAAACAGTATGGAGGTTCCTTTAAAAGTTGAAATAGAGCTACCCTATAGCAATTGCACTACTGAGTATTTACCCTAAAAATACTAATGTAGTGATCTGAAGGGGCATATGCACCTGAATGTTTACAGCAGCAATGTTCACAATAGCCAAACTGTGGAAAGAGCCCATATGTCTATCAACAGATGGATAGATTAAGAAGATGTGGGGTGTATAGATAGACAGGCACACAAAATGGAATATTACTCAGCCATCAAGAAAATGAAATCTTGCCATTTGCAACAACGTGGATGGAACTAGGGGTGTTAAGCTAAGTGAAATAAGTCAATCAGAGAATCCCAATTACCATATGATTTCACTGATATGTGGAATTTAAGAAACAAAACAGAGGAGCACAGAGGAAGGGAGGGAAAAATAAAATAAGCTGAAATCAGAGAGGGTCACAAACCATAAGAGACTGGTAATCATAGGAAACAAACTGAGGGTTGTTGGAGGGGAGGTGGGGGAGAGGATGGGGTAACAGACTGATGGGCATTAAGTAAGGCATGTGGTATAATGAGCCCTGGGTGTTATATGCAACTGATGAATCACTGAACTCTACTTCTGAAACTTATAATATATTGTATGTTAAGTAACTGAATTTAAATTTTAGAAAAAGAAAAGAAAGAGGGATGCCTAGGTGGCTCAGTCCCTTAAGGGGCTGCCTTCGGCTGAGGTCATGATCCCAAGGGTCCTGGGGTCAAGCCCTGCATCAGTCTCCCTGCTCAGCAAACAGCCACTTCTTCCTCTCCCTCTGCCTGCTGCTCTGCCTACTTGTGCTCTCTATCTCTCTGTCAAATAAAGAAAGAAAATCTGGAAAGAAAAAAAAAAAAAAGAAAACATAGGGACAAATCTTTATGGCCTTGGATTTAGCAAAGATCTCTTAAACATGACACCAAAAGCCCAAACCATAAAAGAAAAAAATATATAAAAATTTTAAATATATTTTTTGAAGAAAAAGACAAGCCATGGACTGGAAGAAAGTATTTCGCAAGGACTTCTATCTAGAATATATAAAACCATTTAAAAATAAAACTCAGAAAATGGGCAAAAGATATAAATTGACATTTCATCAAAGAAGATCTATGAATGACACATACGTGCATTGGCAGATACTGTACATCATTAAGGATCCCACACACAGCTGTTAGACTGGGGGGAGGGAGGAAGCCCAATGATACCAAATACTATTGAAGATGTGGAGTACTTTTAACTCATACACTGGCGGTGTGAAAGCAAAGTTTCTACTTTGAAAACTGGAACTTTCTTAAAAAGTTAAATATACATTTACCATACGACTAAACAGGTCTACTTCTAGGTATATACCCAGGAGAAAGAAAAACTTATGTCCACTGTAGCATTTTTTGTAATCACAAGAAATTAGAAACCCAGTGGGAATATTACTCAGTAATGAAAAGGATCAAACTACTAGTGTACACAACATCATGAATGAATCTCAAATGCATTTTGTGAAAAAGGCCAGACTCAAAAGCATACACAAATATGCTTCCATTTATAGGTCATTCTGGAAAAAAACAACTTTAGAGATGGATCAGTGATCACCAGGGCTGACCGTAATGGAAAGACTGGAAGGGGCTTTTTGGGATGATGTTACTGTTCTATGTCTCAATTAGTGTAGTGTTTACATGACTGTATTTGCCAAAGCAAAGTGTATTTTATTACACATCAATTAATATAGTTAAATTATCTTTTTATTACACATAAAATATATTATATGTGAATTATATCCCAAAAGAACAGACCTTTTGGAAAAAGCAGCCTAGCTTAACACTAAATTTTAAGATTTTTTTTAAGACAGCAACAAAAAATCCTGAAAGATGAACACCTCCTATTTGTTTCAAGCAAGTCAAGTAGATCAGATGGATTTTGTTTTTAAAGATTTTATTTATTTATTTATTTATTTATTTGACAGAGAGAGACAGCTAGAGAGGAAACATAAGCAGAGGGACTGGGAGAAGGAGAAGCAGGCTTCCCGCCAAGCAGGACAAGGGGCTCGATCCCCAGGCCCCAGGATCATGACCTGAGCGGAAGGCAGATGCCCAACGAATGAGCCACCCAGGTGCCCTAGGTCAAATGGATTTTATTAAAATTTGGGCTGTCACAACCTCTACACAATGGGCATTAGAAGGCCCCATTTCTGCCTCTGATTCTGCCAGTCAAGTAATACATACAGTAACAAAATTATTTATTTCACTTTTTCTGCTTCTAAGTTCCTTATCTCTAAAATATGAAAAAGCATTCCTAACCTGAAGGTACCTGCAACCATCAAGCAATGATAAATGAAATATATGGGCTAGGAGTCCTAACAATAAATATAGACTCCATCTTTGGCTCTCCCCCACCTAATTCATGTTTTCCCAGTGACCCACTCTTGGGGCTACGTTGGAAACTAATATACATACCCTAGAATTCCCCACCAAGGCCCGGATTGGGGAGGCCTGCTTTGGCCTCCCATGAATATGTTAGAGAGAACATGATCTTTCCCCTTCCCCATGCACAGGTATGATACCACAAGATCGAATTAAAGTTTAGTTATCACTTAGGTACATACGAGCCCTTTAAAGTCTATAAAAACCCTCTGATCTCACTACAATGCCCTCTGTGTGTCTCCTCCACAGAATCTGGGCACTAAGGTCTGGATTTTGCAGAAAGTAACTGGGCAACTACCATGGATTGTCCTCTGCCTGATCCCCCATCAGTAAGTTACCCTGATTAGAACTCTGTGTCAACTGTTTGGAGTAGTCAACTTCATTTTCTGATCTTAAAGTGCCTCCTTAGTTTGGGAGATACTTTACTGTCCACCCACCTTCTAACAATGGGTGATATATAGAATATGTACAGTGTCAGCCAACTAAATATAGATGCATTATCACATTAAATTCTGTCAGAGCTAAAAGTGAAATATTAGCCTTAACAATAAAACTCAGGGCGCCTGGGTGGCTCAGAGGTTAAAGCCTTTGCCTTCGGCTCAGGTCATGATCTCAGGGTCCTGGGATCAAGGCCCGCATTGGGCTCTCTGCTCAGCAGGGAACCTGCTTCCTCCTCTCTCTCTGCCTGCCTCTCTGCCTGCCTGTGATCTCTCTCTATGTCAAATAAATAAATAAAATCTTAACAAAAAAACAATAGGGGCGCCTGGGTGGTTCAGATGGTTAAGCGACTGCCTTCGGCTCAGGTCATGATCCCGGAGACCCAGGATTGAGCCCCACATCGGGCTCCCTGCTCGGCGGGAAGCCTGCTTCTCCCTCTCTCACTCCCCCTGCTTGTGTTCCCTCTCTGGCTGTGTTTCTCTCTGTCAAATAAATAAAATCTTAAAAAAAAAAAAAAAAAAAAAACCTCAGTCACCTAAATAGATGATAGATAGATAGATAAACCTCAGTCACTACAAATGGTAACAGAAAAGGGAAAGTAAATTATCTGGAGCAGAATTAAGAGAGTAAAATAGACAACAAGAATTACAAATACATAAACAAAAAAACCTAGAGGCTTGCTAATGGGAATATTGGGCATTTTGTAGATGGTCCCTTTCTTTGGAAAAGGGCACAAAAATGTCCTTTTAAAAGGGAATATTGTTGCAGGTTATCTTTGCATATTAAATAAGGCAGTTTGCAAAAAAAAACAACACTGAAACTCATTAACTGCTTGCTATGTGTCAGCACT
Organism: Spilogale gracilis; assembly: GCA_004023965.1. Taxonomy (NCBI): domain Eukaryota; kingdom Metazoa; phylum Chordata; class Mammalia; order Carnivora; family Mephitidae; genus Spilogale; species Spilogale gracilis. The sequence goes on along the minus strand of PITA01002727.1, from coordinate 134,450 downwards.
AAGTGCTTTGCATATTATTAAATAATTTAATATTCATAAAAACTATAAGATAACACCAAATGTATTTGGGGAAGTAATTTCTTAACATTCATATGCTTGTTGGATGAGCTTCAACAAGTCCCAATACAGGGAAAGAAAAACATTTAAATCAATAACTCTGTATTTGAAAACATTCCTAAGGAATCTCTAGGAGGATCACTTGTCTTCTTCCATACCTAAAATAGAAGCCCTAATCCTTATTCAAAAAGCTATCACCGGATCTTATAAGCAAGGTAAGGAAGCAAAATAAAATGACTACTCACTTTGCTATTAAAGGAGGAGATTTCTCTTTTTTTAAGATTTTTTTTTTAACGTTTTCAGACACAAATCACCAGCAAGACCACAAAGCAGATGCTGAACTGTGAGGTGCCTTGGAGGACAATGTCTGTGAGCACACAGGCGTGTAGGAACAGCAGTACTTAACACATGCTTTAACATGAATAACAAGCGGCCCTTGCCCTGGCCCCCAGGCGTTAGAAGGCCTTGCTTTTCTTTGGCCTTTCTCCAGCTTTAAACCTGCCTGTAGGCCAAAGATTCTGACCGAACTTCTAGAACACACTCCAGAATACCAAGGGTCCTGAGATTCCCTATCCAAATGGCTCCAAAACTGCTCCCAAGGTCCTTCTTGCTAAGAGACCTTGCCCCCCAAATCTATGCCGTTAAGCTGAGGAATGACCAACGAGGGCTGTTGAGTGGGCATATGGACAGGCATACAAGCGACCCTCTCCACACACGTGCACCCAGGTCCCCAAAAGGGTGGAAGAGAGTCAGCTCTCCCATGCCTTTGCCTTCTGCAAAGGAAGTCGCACGCATCGGGAGAGATGGTCAAAGCCGACTCCACAAGAGTAAGCCAGCAACACCAGACCAACACCAGCTGTGGGTCACGTAGACAAAGGCCAAGACAGACGTGCTGACAGTTGTACAGAAAGAAGGACCTGAGTGGGGTAGAGCAGCAAACTGAAAAAGGCTGAGGCCATCCATGCAGTTCCTAAAAAAGGGGTCTTAGACACCTGCTGCCATTCCCAGCCCAGCTTTATGCGAGGGGGGGAGGGCGGTATGTGGGCGGATAGGGGGGCAGGGTATCCAAGAAACGGGTTTTGACGTCAACTGCAGTGCTAGGGAGATGGCAGGGTAGCAACAGCGGGAAGCTGGCGCAGTACGGGGGGCAAGACCATCAGCTGATTGTAGAGAGCCAGTCAAGGGCTGGCGATAAAAGGGCGGGGCCGCGGCCGACGTCACTGCCGCGGCCGACGTCACCGCCACTTGCCGCATCCGCAAGATCATTCTGGTGCAGCTCGGGTGCAGGTCTGTGCGAGAGCCACCCTAGACCTCTGCAGCTTCTCTTGTAATATGGCTGACTCGGAAAACCAGGGGCCCGCAGAGCGAAGCCAGGCAGCAGCGGCAGCGGCAGCGGCAGCGGCAGCGGCGGCAGCGGAGGCGGCCGCGGCGGCGGCGGAGGAGGTAATGGCGGAAGGCGGTGCGCAGGGGGGCGACTCTGAGACCGCGACTGGTGACTCCGACAGCGCGGCTGGTCAGACGGCTGAGGAGCCCCAGACCCCCGCGGAGAATGCACCAAAGCCTAAAAATGACTTTATTGAGAGCCTGCCTAATTCGGTGAAATGCCGAGTCCTGGCCCTCAAAAAGCTGCAGAAGCGATGCGATAAGATAGAAGCCAAATTTGATAAGGAATTTCAAGCTCTGGAAAAAAAGTATAATGACATCTATAAGCCCCTACTTGCCAAGATCCAGGAGCTCACCGGTGAGATGGAGGGGTGTGCATGGACCTTGGAGGGGGAGGAGGAGGACGACGACGAGGAAGAGTACGAGGATGAGGAGGAGGGGGAAGAGGAGGAGGAGGAGGAGGAGGAAGCTGCGGCAGAGGCAGCTGCCAAAGATGAGGGTCCCCACTCTGCAGTGCCTGATGACGCCAAGAAATAAGCGGGGGCAGAGATTGAAGAGGAGAATGACGACGAAAACAAAACCGCTATATATTTTTTTTTTTCAATATTGGTAGACTTAATAAGGCTCAGGTTTGGGACCAAAATGCAATGTCAATCAATTCTGGCATTCCTACCTAAAATTACATTAAATTGAAGTAGTCAGATCCGGGACAGCCCGTAAACAAATTTTTCATTTTGAACACAATATATCAAAAGGTGTTGAAGAAAACAAGATTATTTAAAATGAGTTTTTCATGATCTCTTCTGCACGGACTGCAATTGAGACTTATTAAGGGTGTCAAGTAGATGTGAGTAAAGAATGTCACTTTGAAACCTATGCATTCCACTGTCATCACACTACACACGGAACACCCAGACCAAGACTGAACATGTTCTCAATGCTTAACTCTTCAGTTTCTTTAGTACGGACATTTTTCCAGTGCAGGAAAAGCAAAACCCAGAAGAATCTCATCTTTAAGACTTTGCTTTGGTAACCCACACATCAGCTTTACACTTCAGAAAAGACTGATGGAATCATGGAAGCCTGTGATGGAGATCATGACAGTACTGTTTAATGAGGCCTGGAAAACTGCCACTTCAAATTTCCGAATTTGAATGAATTCAAAGAATGTTCTGAATATTTGAATTTAGACAAGCAACATGGTTCTGAGAAGGAGGGTGTATGACCTGTATAATATTGTCAACACGTGTTTGTTATTTACAGTCTCATGTTTATGTGTTTTCTTGGTAGCGTCTATTTACAAAGGTGTGAAAAAAACCCCAAATGTTTATGTATTAAATCCCTTTACCTAGCATTCTAGAAATATTAATTTACTTGAAAAGATGTAGAATGTAGCAAATCCTGTAAAGCATGTGTATTCAGTGTTGTGTAGTTTGATCCTTGTGAAGTCTTTTTTGTCATGTAGCTTTTAGAATGTAGCTGTGAAAATTATCAGAACTCTTCAATGAAGCTAATGTTTGGAAAAAATAAATACTTGAAGAACCAATCCAAGTGTGTGTCCCACCCCCAGCTCAGAAGTAAAAGGGTTTAAGTTTGCTTGTTTTAGCTGTGCCTTCATTATTTTGCTATGTAAATGTGACATATTAAATAAAAAACGGTGCATATTCCAATTTCACTGCTTGAGGACAGACTGGCATACAGTTAAGGGTTTTCAGGAAGGACACATTAAATGTAAAGACTCAGCTTCTTTGTGGGTTTTGAATTTTGTGTGACTCTGTGATCTATAAAGAAACATAAGCATAACGTTGTTTACCACTGTAGTGTTAATAAAACAGTATTTTCAAAAAACAAAAGGACTCAAATACTCTGCCTGCCTGTAATCAAATCCCAGCTTCACTTCCTATAAGCAATGAACCTTAGGCAATTCAGTTGGTCTGTTTCAATTTCTCCTTCTATAAAAGGGGAGAGCGACAGCCCCTTCCTCACAATTATGAAGAAAAGATCACTTTTAATACACAAAGTCTATAGGATAGTATCTGACACATACTCAGTGTTCAAGAAATTTCAGCTATTATTGTTTTATTATTTTTTATTATTACATGAAAGATAAAGACACTGATTGGAAATTCAATCCTCCTTCCCTCCCCAGGTACAAAAGGGAGGGAAAATAGACATCATTATGTTCTTAAGTTTATGATTCCTCATCAAAAAAGAATGTGGCCTTTAATTTAGAAACAGGAAATTCAATAACCTATCTTGTTTTGGTTTCCTCAATATAAAATCAGGTTTTGATTTCCTCCCAGAAGAGATAAAAGACTTTCAATGTGATATTATGCATATACAAAAAAGGCTACTTTAACTTTACATCTGGGCATCCTGAATGAGGTGAAATAATTTTAAAAATTAAAGACCACCTCTTAAAAATTAAAAGCTCAGATGTATTTCCATTTCTCTTAAGGGTTAAAGTTATACAAAAGTGAAATTATGCTGCTTTATCTGGACTGGAAGGCAGCTCTGACCTGTTGCTTATGGCAACAGTAGAGTTAAACCTTAATGTAGTATTAATCATCCTTAGGGCCAGGCAACCAAAAGAGAAAATCAAAATAACATTATGTAAGAAGTCAATGATTATCTTAATCACAGGATTATCTTCACAGAAGCAAAAACTAATAAAATTCAGCATTTACTTCTTATCTCTAGGAATAAGAGATTCCTTTAATATCCTTCTAGTTCCATCTAGTTAAAAAGCAAAAATGAATGAAACAAATAAGGTGTGTCATTACTAGGGAAAAATTTTTTTGCAGATATATAATTTTATATAGAAAACCTAAGAGAATCAACTGAAAATTATTGAATAAGTATAAGCAACTAACCAGTTGCCAGATAAATATACAGAAACCATTAACTATTTCTAGGTACTATTTCTAGGTACCAATGAAAAGGAAAAACAAAATCAGAAAGAAATTAGAACAGGCCTTTGGATGGTGAGACTGAATACCACAAAAGTGTCAGTTCTTCCCAAATTAACTTTTCATTTATCATACTTCAAATCCAAACCCAAACTGGATATAATTAATCTAATGTTCACATGTAAGAATGGCTAAGGAAACGAGCAATATGGGAATAATTCAGATTTTTACCTTAGAATACAGACCTCCCCCCACCCAAATTTTTTTTAAGTGAAGAGAGTGCATTATGTATTTATCAATTACTGGGCAGGGGAAGGCTGAGATTGGTGATATGAGACCAGAAGAAATAAACAGACATGACAACACAGAAATTAATACACTACAGAGATTTAAACACAAGTACTCCACATTTTCAAAAGCAAAAACTGGGAATACAATTTATAATAAATACAAACGGTAAAGGGTTTAGTAGTCTTAATAAAGAGTTCCCACAAATCAGGTGAAAACCATTTAGTCCCAAAACAGAAAAACATAAAAGAAACCAGCAGACTACTTTAAGAAGAAGAAATGCGACAGCCCTGTCCGGGGCAGAAAGCCATTTCCTGGGAAGGCAGCACTAAGTTGACCAGGTCTCCGGCGAGGTCTGAAACACACGCGTTCCCAGCCGAGTGCTCTGACCAGCGGTCTTCCTTCCACTTAAGACTTTAGCCGTAGGGTTTTCTAGCTAGCAGTCACACCACCGTTGGGCCACATTTCCCAGGACACAGGGACGCTTACAATGCCCTTCACGATGTCAAGCAGTTTCCACCGTTTCCTAACCATTTTGATCTTTACCCTCTGTTTCCTGCAATGCTTATTTGATTGTTCCTCAGGCAGACATAACACTTGCATGTTAACATCTATCAGGATGCCCTGCCTTAAAGGTGGGTCAAACACTGGAACTCAGTGTTAATCCATTATGTGCTCAAATCTGTCAGCAATGCACAAAATCACTGGCAGGAAGAAAAGCAACACGCATTACACATTCAATTCAGTCTCTCAGAGCATTACCCAGGAAAGTGTCGCATCCCAAGGCTCAGGGCCAAAGCATGACGCAGCAGTTCTCCCTGCCTGACAGTTCACACTCGAGGCAGACACAGAGACACATTTGCATGTGCAAGCACAGGTACACAAACACTTTTTATTGAGGAGGAATTCACATAACATAATTAACCATTTAAATGAACAATTCAGTGGCATTCAGTACATTCACAATATTGTCCATTTCTATCTAATTCACAGGAAAATGCATTAAAGCTGTGTAGAATATGAAAAGTAGCCCAGGTGTGCAAGAAATGCAAAATTTTACAAATGCAATAGAATTTATTACTTGTTTTTTTTAAAGAGAATACTCAGTGTTTATAAGGCTTAAATAAAATGAGCACTCTCATACATTGATGATAATATGCCAGTTGATATATAATTCATTTGTGAAATCAATTCAGCAAAAACATCTATCAACCGATTGAAAATGACATAAACTAACTCAATTTCACCCTTGGGATCTTATTAAAAAGCAATTTTAAAGGCAAAGAAAGCTTTAGACACAAAAGATGCTTGATAGGTCTTACTAAAAATAAAGGAAGAGGGGAAAGAAAGAAAAAAGAACTTAGAAGCCAAATACCCTAAAGTGAGAGAGTAGAACACACACATTCACATGGCTGACTGTGTAATCATTATTAAGGGTGCCCAGGAGAGCTTTGCAATAACATGGTAAATATAAGCGCTGTCTCAAGCAAAGCTTAAAAATTCAGACATATAATTTTATACATATACAGTGTTTTTTTAACTATGCCAACTTTGTTTTTTAAAAACTCCATAGTGCGCCTGACAGGAAAACGGCAAACTTCTAAGTCACATCTCTTCCTGGGTTGGGGGGGGCGGTGCAGAAACTCAAGTCCTGGTCTTTGTCTTGAAATGGCATGTGTGGACCTTCAGGGAGCACAAGCTCTCATCTCACTCACCAATGCCTGGCTTTGAATTTGACATTTCTAGGTGTGTCACCCTGAACAAGTAACTTATATCCCCAGTTTCTGCATCAGTAAACTGGGGAGGATTACATGTGAAGTACTTAGACAAATGTAAGTGCTCAAGAAATGTTACTGGCATTTTCATCATCTGCTATTCCTAAAACAGCCCAGTGCAAATACAAGGTAGATCTTAAAGATTATACCAAGAGATCAACTCAAGTCTGTCAGCAGTCCTAACTTCAGGAGATCTTAAGGAACCAGAAGCATCTGTCATGGAGGATTTTTTCCTCAGGCTCTTGCTGTTGAATCTGGGTGCCCTTTGGAGCACTTACTTTAAGCCTCACATTCCTCACTGAGTGATCTTTTTACTGTTTTTCCCACCCCATTCTTAACATGGGAGACATGAGAGAAGACATCAATTGTATTTAATTTGACTATATTAAATTAAGGTCAATTTGGGGGAATCTAGAATGACATGTGGATTTTTCATTAATGGTAATAACACCATGTTACAGAGTATGAGAAATACTTAATCATGAGTAGTCATTATTCAGATGTGATTACCAGCTGTGGCAAGATCTGGCTCTGATGCAGCCACCATGGACGTTCTTTTACTTGGATGCTTATAACTCATTTGACTATCTGCAGCCCTTGTCCATGGATAGAAGGCAATCTTAAGACCAAATGAAAATATAATAAATTATGGATAAAGAACTGGTATCTTTCTAGCATCTTCCTCCAGGGCAGCAGTGACAACAAATACCTTACTGTTAACTCAGCAAATATCTTACAGTTAAGATACTGCTTATCGTTAAGCAGTATCTGTGTATTCAACTGCCTACAAATTAAAAATCCAGCGGGCATTATTATCATTCTTTCATCTAGTTTTCTTTCTAAACTTAACCGACTGAGCCACCCAGGTGCCCCTCATCTAGTTTTCTTAGACTCATCTAAGAATTAAAAATCCAGCGGGCATTATTATCATTCTTTCATCTAGTTTTCTTTCTAAACTTAACCGACTGAGCCACCCAGGTGCCCCTCATCTAGTTTTCTTAGACTCATCTAAGAAATACCCAAACACGATCCCAGTCCCCAGTGATGAGATCATGACATATACCAGACAAAAGGAAAAAAGAGTTGCAATGATTCATCTTTTACGGTTGTATGCAACATTTCTTACCAGGATCTCAGTATGCTTTGCTGATAAGATTTCTGCTTTTGCAGCATAAAAGAAAAAGAAGAGAAATTCACTCATATCTTCCTAGTTGTCCTTCACCGTGACAGTGATACTAAGCAATGTGGCAGTAACCACCCGTGGTTCTCAGAAGCTTCTCCAGTAGGTAACTGTGTGACAGAAAGAGGTCTGCCTCCTGTCACAAGCACAAGGGCACACACAACAATGCCCAAACTTGCATGGATGAGTTCACTGTGCGCTCAGCGAGTGCCAGTGACCCAGAAGAGTCAAAACATAAACCTCACCAAAGATAGAAGCTGTCGCACACATCAGTCTCAAACACAGTGTGTTGGCACTGAAAACAGGAGTCCATCACCTTCTGCCTGGCAATTTTTAAAACTACAGCACTCTCTATTGTACAAAGACCTGAGAAAACTTTTGAAGCTACTTTTTAGAAGTCATGGTAATAGAATAATGGAGCTTTATAATACAAGTAAAAGAATGACCGGGGCTCCCTTCTCTTTACTCTCTTGAATGTAAGTATTGTCTTTCTTTCAAGGAAACTGTGTGTCATCACAACATCCTTATTGAAAACGTGCTGTAGGAGCAGCCCTGAAGCCAATGAGTAGCAAACAATTGCAAAGTAAGAGAAAAGGAACCATATGTTTTTTAAAGATTTGTTTATTTATTGTAGAGAGAGAGAAAGCACATACACACTTGAGGAGGGGAGGAGGGGAGAGGGAGAAAGAAGCCTGAGCAGACTCCATGCTGAGCACAGAGCCCAACGCAGGGCTTGATCTCATGACTCTGAGATCACAACCTGAGTCCAAACCAAGAGTCAGACGTTCAACTGACTGTGCCACCCAAGCGTCCCCCAACACATCTTGTGAACAAAAAGCATGCTCCTCTACACTGATTCCGAGCACCTCTTGGGGTGAAGCACTGTCCGTGAGTGTGTATGTGTTAGCAGCAGATAAAAACAGAGGAGAAGAAAAAAGAGAAGACGAAAAAAAATGACGTCTGCCGGGAACCTACTTCTATCCTGTAACTCCTCAGCTCACAAACCAGCAACGGCTTCTTACCACCTGCTGAATGAGGTCAAATTCTCCAATTTTCAAAGACTTCTACAATGTAAACTCCCAAGGTTAAACTAGTGTGGGTCCTCCAAATGAAGCTTCCCCCAACAAGGCCCCCCAACCAGTACCCATAACCCCCACACACTCACTCACTGTTCTCTTCCTGAAATAGCAACAACGATTTAGCCATCACTCTCTGGAGCAGCTTTCACTTTTTACTGTGGTCTTTGTCTCTACTTTTTCTGTTATCCAATTATTAGGCAGGTTTTGCAACTGAGCTCTACACTGTATCTAACCTCCCAGGTATAGGTGTCCAAGTTGCTATCTCTGAACTCTTCAGATTCAAGCCCCCAGTTGAGTCTATTTCACTTTTGAAATGTGGTTGCACAGAACAGCTCACACCCCACAGAGACCGTGTTATATTTCAGTATTCGTGAACACTTTCTCTCTCTTCAGTCGATTCAATTCATGAGTCAAAGAAACATCTATTGAATAAGGAGTGGCAGTAAGCATGATAGGGAAGGAGAAGCAGAGACAGGAAGAGAGAAAAATTCAGACCCAGAAAGAAAGAGAGAAGCAGAAACAAAAAGTACTTGAAGGGAAATACTTTTAGAAAGATAAGAAGGAGTTCTAAATCCCACCAAGTGTTTCAAGTGTGGACCACATCACAAAGAGCCTGCACTTGCTCTGAGTCACCGTCCCACCAGGGGCACCACGCAGAGCGCTCCATGACTCACCACCACATAAAGACATTAGGAATGTTCCCTTTCTCAGGCCACAGGCCTAGCGCCTTGTCAGCTTCTACAAAATGATGCACATGTTTTCTTCTCTGAAACTTGATGCAAAAGCTCAGACATCCTTTGAAAACTATAGGCAGATAGGTACATACATACGTGATAAAACACTGATTTATCATGTATGTATGTACAGAAGATTTCTCTGGGCCAAAAAATCCACTCTATTTTCTGCCATAAATTTCCTGATTCTAAAAACATCATCAGACTACAGGGAACATATAAGCCTGTTTTTATGTGAAAAAGTAAACAGGTCATTTACTGTGCACAAAGTACCAATGTTATGCAGATAAAGACAGGACAGTGCATTTAGCTCCAAGGGATTCTTTTTTTTTTTTTTTCCTCCAAGAGATTCTTATTGAGTCTTGATTGGATCACTTGCTTGACACAAAATTAGCCTCTCTCTTAGATTCCTAGCATCAAGGTAATTTCGCCATCTGAAGCCATTTTTTGTTGGGTACTTACTTTCCCCAAGGCTGAGGCTCCCTAGTCAGTCTGGAATATTTACATGACAAAGAGGATTACTGAATGTTACATTAGACCTCGCAGTCTTCTAGTTGTCTTTAAAAATGTGCCAGGATGCAGGAAGAAGTCTGTCTGTTTTTCTAGATCTGCAAGAGTTATCTCCTGAATGTAGGCCTGGTGCTTCCTCTAACATTAAAAATTAATTACAATCCGAAAATTCTTGCTCTCTCACCCTTGCCTCCTCTGCAGAAGGGATTAAGATTTAACTTTGGTCTTGCTCTTAAAAGTAACAGTGCAGAGAAATAAAGTAGCAAAATCTGCAAGGGTCCAAGGGCAGGACTCACCTGTTCTCCTTGCGCACAGTTACTCTGTCTCCCCCAGGAATCAGTGTCTTCTGCTCAACCACTCCATAGCTGTCTCGACAAATCTATATACAAGGAAGGAATAAAGAGATGTTTCTTTTTTTTTTTTTTTAAAGAGATGTTTCAATTCTCTTTGCCAGTTATGTTTCTAGTCTCCGAATGATTGACAGAAGCTTTAGGAACAAATGTAGCTTAATCATTACGTATTACATAGAAAATTCTTGGGAAAAGAGAACCTGATTCAGAAAACATCAGCACCTTACAAAGATATCCTGTGTTTTAAGATATGCAATTGTCAATAAATGCAACCGAAGAGAAAATGATATGAACTCTAGAAATCTATGTATCAAGAGCAAAGAGGACCAGTGTTTCATAATTTGAAGTGCACAGATGAATCATTCATTCATTTATTCAACATATTTACTTAACTCCTTTAATAATCAAGACACTATAACTAAAATAAAATTTCTTCTGAGAAGACCCTGAATTTATTCTTTGATTTGGAAAACAACTATATGTTCATTATGACTTGTGGGCATGATGAAGGGGAATGCCACAAATCAGAAGTAAACTGTGGAAATCCTTACCGTGAAATTGAGGCAGAAAGTCTCCTCAATGTCTTCCCCAGGGTAATCTAAAAGTTCTTGAAGACTCCTAATCATAGAAGAGAGAAAGGAAAAGAGGCAAGTTAGATATTGTAATAGTGTTTCTACCTCAGTCGTATAATCAGAATCCTTGTAAGGAAAAACTAAAAGAAGACCTAGGATAAACATAAATCCAGACTGACAACTATGTTTATTGTATTTATACCTTTAAAAAAATTGTTTATACCTTAAAAAGAAAAATGGCAGGGGCACGTGGGCAGCTCAGTCTGTTCAGCATCAACTCTTGGTTTTGGCTCAGGTAATGACCTCAGGGTTGTGAGATCAAGCCCACACCCAAGCTCCACACTTAGCACTGAATCTGCTTGTCTCTCTCCCTCTGCTCCTCCCCCTGCTCTCTCCACCCCTACTCTAAAACAAATACACAAAATCAAGAAGAAGAAGAAGAAGGAAGAAGGAAAAAGGAAAAAGGAAGAAGGAATTCAGAAAAGAAAGAATAAAGAATAAAGCGGAAGAGGAGGGGGAGGGGGAGAGGGGAGGAAAAGGAGGAGGGGGGGGAGCAGGAGTTGGAGAAGAAGAAGAAATATGGCCGTAGACCTGTAAGACGTTCATTAATTATTCTCTTTTCCCACCGACAAGTCTTACTAGACTTACGAAGAAATTCAGATAGATTTATATCTGACACACTTGTGTTCCTTTAACTGTGACATTGCTTGGAAGTCAAAATATGGGGACATGGTACTATAGCGGCCCTACAGAATGTCTTCATCCACGTGCATTACGATAATCCTTCCATCACACGGAAGCCATAAAGTCACCTCATCCACTTAGGAATCTTAACTGTTAAGACCTGTTTTTTGTTTTGTTTATATATTTTTTTTAAGATTTTATTTATTTGACAGAGAGAGACACAGCCAGAGAGGGAACACAAGCAGGGGGAGCGAGAGAGGGAGAAGCAGGCTTCCCACCGAGCAGGGAGCCCGATGTGGGACTCAATCCCGGGTCTCCAGGATCATGACCTGAGCCGAAGGCAGTCGTCCAACCAACTGAGCCACCCAGGCGCCCCTGTTAAGACCTGTTAAAACAAGGGGCTCCATATGGTAAAGATACTCTATTACCTGCCATACTAAAGAACAAACAGGCCCTCTTAAAACAAGACTATGTTTATACCAACAACGATCGTATCCTAGCTTTCAAGAGGATAGATTCTTGTAACCAGACGTCATTCACACTTTCTTCATTAGTGAACTCTGAGTCTAGTTCCATCGAGAGTTGCCCAGGAAGAAAATTCTTAGTGTGGAATTTAAGTCTGCTACCAGTTAACCACCCAAAATCATTAGTTCAAATACATCCTCAGATCCACGGGCAAAATAAATCGCACACACTTCAACCACTCTCTAGCTTTCTTCAGTTACCCCAGAATTAGCCCTGCCAGAGTCTCCCCTGCTATTTTCCAATATTCCTTCTAAATATTCTCTTCCTCTCTCTGTGTTCCCACCCCTCCCACCTTCACGGTTGGTGAATGTTAGTGTCTTACACAGGGGGTGTGGCAGGCTCACTTCCAGAGGGGACATCAGAAATGACCCTTTCTCTATCTCCATCTAAATATTGATACTCTTTCCCCATAAAAAGGGCTGCTCCTTCCTGTTGAAGCCAAAAGGATCATACTGTTTACAGAAATCCAAGGATATGGTGTTTTTTATATATCTGATCTTATGCCACCTAAAATCAAGGCAGAAAATCTCAGAATAAAAGGGGTTTTAAGAGCCAGAAAAGAATAACAAAAAACTATGGCTCCACTGCCCTGGAAAATAGTCTGGCAGTTCCTCAAAAGACTAAACACAGAGCTGACATACAGCCCCAGCAACGCCACTCCGAGGTAGCCACCCAGGAGGAATGAAAACTTACATCCACACAAAAACCTGTACGAGAACATCCACGGTAGCATCATCCATGCCAGCCAGAAAGTGGGAACACCACCAATTCCCATGAACTATCAACTAATGAATGGATGAACAAAATGTCATACATATCCATTCAATGATTATTTGACAACAAAGAGAAATTCACTACTGACACGTTTCACCATAGATGAACCCTGAAAACATGCTGCATCAAAGAAGCCAGACACAAAGGACCATGTACTACATGATTCCATTTACATGAAATATTCAGACTAGGCAAGTCTACATGGACAGAAAGATTAGTTGTTGTCTCAGGCTTGGGGATGAGGAGACTGGAGCTGTACAAGGTTTCTTTTTTGGCCAATAAAAGTCTTCCAGAATTGTGGAGATAGCTACACAATGCTGAATATACTAGAAGTCACTGAATTGTATACTTCAAGTAGGTGGATTGCATGGTATGTAAATTATAACTCAATGAAAAATTTTTTAAACCCTCCCGTTTCTGTATTTTCTCCTTCTGTCTTTCTAGACCATGAGAGTCTCCGCTCTTTATTTTTGTTCAGGATAAGGAAGGGTGGGATTCTGTACCCCTAGGCACCCATGACCTCCCTTTTCTTTTGCTCCCTCGGCCACAGGCAATGCCTCGAGTGAGTAGCAGTCCATCGACATCTTAAGGGTCTAGCCACACGGCTGGATAAACTCTGGCTCATCCATGTGGTATTTTCAACCTTGAATCCCTGTGCCACAGGCAGCCCCCATCTTTCAGCTTTGTACCTTCCTTCAGTGGGCGAGAGCTCCTTTAGGTCTTCCAAGCCAGGCTTTACATTCAGTAACTTCTTATAGAGAGCCAGCGGGAAGTGGAGATCAACCACCGTGGAGTTGTAGATGGCTAGTCCACAGATTATGCCAATCAAGTGAAACCAGTTGTGCTCTACAAAACACTTTTCAGTATGTATGCAAATATGTTAAAAATAAAATAAAAGGAATGCACTGCTTACAGCCCTCAAAACACTGCCATTTACCTCTGGATATTTTCCATATAAAATAAAGACCTCATTAATACTTGGTTACCCTCTGGAGCAGAGAAACACCCTGCAACACCACCAGAAACTGCAACCTAGACGAAGTTAAGCATTTACAGCTCATCTAGTGACACAGAGCAGAGCATACAATCTCTTCAAGCAACGCCGTCCAACGGGACTTTTCTGCACTGATGGGAACGGTGTATTCTATGCTGTGCCATCCCCCAGCCACTGGCTGGAGCTACTGAGCACCTGACATGTGGCTAGCATGACTTTGGAAATGAATCTTATATATTATTTAATTTTAACTAACTAAAATTTAAATTTAAATATCTACACAGGCTAATGGCTACTTTTTTAGAACAGTGCAGCTCTAGAAAGAAAGAAAACTCCAATAGAACAAAGAACTAAATTATAGTCTGCTTAAAATTAGATGTCATTTCAAGCTTAGCTCTCCTACTGGATTTTCAAAAATAACGTGTGTGCCTGTATACGTTTAAGTGTTCTCACACTTACTCAAGTAAGTCGCACCTGACTGTCACTTTCCACATGTCATAAAACTCTTTTATCACAGTGTTCATATTTTTACCCTTCAAAGAATAACAAAACCTGGATCTTACCCACTGCAAGAGAAATGGGGCTGGCGGGCGACAAAACACATGAGCTGGGCAACAAGTGAAACGTGAAGACCAGCTATATTATTCAGACTATTTCAATTATCTTTGTTATGCTCCCCTTTGTAAAGTCAGAAGTCAGAGGACTGGTCTGACCACAAAAAGAAAGTCTAATGCCATCCATGTGTTTGACCGCAATATCGCCAACTTACCGTATCTGAAAACCACAAAAGATTTGAGTCCTGATAGTAGGTAAACATCCCATAGACAGGATTCAAAAGTTCTTTTAACAGTAAAAGAAAGAACTCCTTTGTGACACCACCAGCATCCACTGCTTCTTCTCCATCAAAGATTACCTTAAAATAACAAAAATACAATTTATACTTCAGGGAAATCTTTGATGTTCTATCTTTTTTTAAAGCAAACTCTTTCCAGTCAGGACAAAGGAAGAAATACATAACAGAGAATGCACTGATGCAATGAAAACTGCAAGGTGTAGGTGCTGATTGTTAACGGGCACTTACAGACACATAAAATTTCTACTAGGTAGTCCAAGGGATACAAAGGAAGTCAGAAGTCTACCATATGTCTATGGAAAGTTTATCACCTATTTGGGGCAGTAAGGCAAACAAAATAATCAATTGGAGAATATATTTTTCTTTTTTTTCTTGAAGATTTTATTTATTTCAGAGAAAGAGAGGGCATGAGCTGGTGGGTTGGGGGAGAGGGAGAGGCAGACTCCCTACCGGGCAGGGAGCCCGATACGGGACTGGATCCCAGGATCATGACCTGACTGAAGGCAGATGCTTAACCGACTGAGCCACCCAGGCGTCCCTATATTTTATTTTCCAAGAGTCAAATATATTGAGAGGTAAAGGTTCTGGCACACAGAGAAAAACAATGATTAAACTGAGTAAAGGAACACTTTCTGGAAGAAATCTCTCAGTAGGGCCCTTGAAGGAACTGACGCATATGGTAGGAAGGAGGGCATCGTAAGGAGGGAGAGACCTGGGTTCTGTGAAGGGCTATAACCAGCCCTCTACAGGGCATCCCGGCCCCATAAGGATCATGACAGTAACAGCTCCAGCAAACCAACAAATGAGATTTACTGCGAGTTTGTCACAGGCCAGCATTTAAACTCTATTAACCTAATCACAACAGCCTTATGCATAGGGATTGCTATTATCATCCTCATTTTACAGGCAAGGGCTCAGACACAGAGCTAAAAATAGCACTTGAAAAAGTGCATCCTTGTGGCTGAGTTCCATGTTGCTGAGAGCAGGACCGGAGCAGAGGTGGGGACAGACTCCAGGACTCCGACTGTACTGCTGCTGCCAGGAGACTTAACTCACAAGTGTCCCATCTGAATTACTGATTGAAAGCAGAGGGCACAGGGAGGTCCCCTCTCTTTGCGACATGGAAAATCTAACCCAGAAGTCAGAAATTAGAATTTACACCAAGAATGGCAACGCAGATCTGGAAATCATCTGAAGGCAATGATATGGAGTTTAAAAAACAACTTCAGAGATTCCTGAAATATTAACCCAACACCCACTAGGTACCAAGCATTGTGCTAAGCCCTGGGAAGACAGTAAGTAGTAACACAAACACGCATGGTCTATGAGGAAAGAAAAACTGTTAATTCAGTAATTTCAGGGTCCTAAGAGTGCCTATCGTGACAGGACAACAGCTTCCCAGACAATCTTACTACCTTTCCATTCTACTTTTTTCCTCTTTCTCTTTGATATTTGACAACCAAAGCCCCCCTAGATGCTGACAGGATAGTTTCAGCTAGCGGAGGCTTTAGCTTTGCTCTTGTTTGCTTGTTTCTGGAGAGCGGGAGCTGGTACACCCAAGACAGTGGACAAAGAAAGCCCTATCCCCCCTCAAGCAATCCACTGGCATTCTTACTGATGTCATGTGGAGATGTTCTGTTGGATGATCTGACAGAAGGAGGTGATTAAATTCTTGTAAAATGAATGAAAGAAATTATGAATGGCTGTACTCCACAATTTTAATAATAAGACCTTTGCTGTTTCATCAACACTGTTTAAAGAAAACCCTGGAGGATATCTAAAAGAATAAAATGAAGGGCTCACTTTGAGAGGCTTTTTCAAATCAATATCAGAATGAATGCTCAGCTCTCTTAAGGCATCTCCAACAAGATTGTTCCTGCGAACGTGAAGGACCAGGAAGGGGCTTCTGGCCAGCAGAGGCTCCAAGGTGAGAAGCATGAAGACATTCTGCAGGTTAGCTCCGTTGACTGCCACCTGGAACAGCACACCAAAGAACACAATTACTCAGAGTGGGGCTGAGACAGCAGCCAGTGGGGCCCCTGGACCTGGGGGGGGGGGGGCGCGAGGAGACTGAACGCATCTCCATTTTGTTCTTTCTGATTTTCCCTTTAACTCTTCCAGATTTGCTAAGTTACTCATGTTTAATAAGACATACAAATCTTTCTAATTTGAACCAGAAGAACTGAAATGAAACAGTTTATGAACCATAGGACCCATAAGCAGTTCCATGAAAATGACTGAGACCAGGTAATTAAGACTGAAGGAAACATCAGAGTAGAAGAAACATGACGGAGCATTAAACAGCTTTCATTCTTTGGCAACTGTCCACCTTCTCTGGAATGCCTTTACACGGACAACACCATGGCTAAGTCAATGTGAAAACAGACACATGTACAGATACATACAGACAGAAAGAGAAGGACACAGAGAGAGAGAGAGACGGATGGACAAACGGACATACCTACCAACAATAAGAACTGGTGGATTTGGGTTATTAATTTACAAATGTCTTTGTAAGCTTATCAAGACCAATTATATTTTATAAGAGAAATGTGTGTTTAAGATAAATTAAATCTCTGTAACTTCAGTTTTTATTCAATAAAGAATTACCAAGCTCCATTTAATTATTGCCCTATCTCTACCAGGGCAGCAAACAACAGCTGCAGACCAAATCCAGCATGTTTCCTGTTTCTGTACAGCTCTTGAAATAACAATGTTTTCTTTTTCACTTTTAAATGACAGAGGGGAAAAATGGGGGAAAAAATTTCACATGTGAAAATTACATAAAATTCAAATCTCAGTGTACAGAAAATTGTATTGGAAAAATGCCATGCTCATTCATCTGCTTATCGCCAATCACTGCCTCCCATGTTACGACGCAAAGTAGTTGAATAGCTGAGATAGACGGCATGGTCCACAAAGACTAAAATATTCACTACATGGAAAATGCTTGCCCCAGGTCCAGGTAAACATGTATTCAGGTATATGTGTTATAGTCAACATAAAATTACTGAAAACATTGATAATGGTTCTATATCTATTGATATAGCTCTAAAATAGCTCTTTCCTGTTCGTAAAAGTTACAACAGAATGCTTTGGATGAACAGAACACAGTAAGAAGAGGAAATGATTTTTAAAATATGACACCTGCATCTGTAGTTCAGCATCGGTCTGTAACATTTTGGTCTTGGCTTGGGCGTCAAAGATGAAAGGGTAGGAACAAAGTGTGACTGTATCCTACAATAAAACATATCATTGGCAATATTATAGTGTTCCACAGAGAATACTGCTGGACAAATACATAAGTAAATGAAAAATGGGCATTTACCTGTATTATAGATGGTCTAGGCTTCTGTATAAAGAAAAACAAAAAGTCTCTTACTTGGAGTGCAAAACCTGAACTTTCTACCCCCCACAAATACAAAATACAAATCACAAAACATATAACCGATCTATTTGCCCATGCACAGAGCGAACACCATTTGAATGGCTGACTGGATTTTTGATGGACCAGATCAGATGTTTTGATGGGTACAGACTGAGAGAAAAATATAAGAACAATTATAAAAAATTTTAAAGGACCTTTAAAGACCATTTCACTGACTCCATAATTTACAGCATTAATAGAATGCTCTTTTATAAGAAACAGAATTCAAAAATAGCTTTAAAACTTGACTTCAGAAATTAATTTTATTGGGTAAAATGGACGATGCAGACTGCATTTTATTTGTTGTCATCTCCTTACACACACACACACACACACACATACGCACACACACGCACACACAATTTGTTACGACTAGGAGAAAACAAATATTTAGAAAGCTGTCCCTGACTCAGCATTTAGACTAGTGTTTGGCCTACAGAAGATATTCCATCTATATGTGAATACATATAAATAAAATTCTGAGGACAGGAATAACAATAAATAACAACAATCACAAATGAAACATATCTACAAGGTTTGTTACCATTTATCAAGCAAAAATTTTTTTTCTGGAAGTTGTTAGGTTATGTAAAAAACATTACTTATGGATTTAATAGAAGCAAAAACATGAACAACATACATTCTGTTGATCTGCAGCAGTATTTCTCAAACAGAAAACTGCAGACTTATTGTCAGAGATCTGAGAGTGCTCTCTGAATTTTTCAAAATTCAATTGAGTTCTTTAAAATGATATCCTAAACAAAATTCATGAAAATGCATTCTGAACAACCTCCTAATGATGATTTTCATTTATTTCAATGACTGCCCTGGCATCACATTATATACACTTAATTGTCCAAGGGTAATGAAAAAGAAGAAAAACAGCCTTCCCCTGAAAGTGATGCATTTGCACCCAGGAAAAGGCCAGGAACAGTCTCAGCCCACTGCAGGAAGGAAGGTTTAATGGCCTCTGAAAAGAGAATAGAGCTGAGTCATCCGAGGGCCGACAGGCTGGGGAACTCAGGCACCCAAGGCCTGACAGCACGCAGCTCCTCTTTACGGTGCAATGGGACTCAATAAGATGTTTTTGATGTCACATTTCATCATAACACTGATCTGTATTTTAGTGATTTTACAGTTTTGTCTGCATTTAATTTGTAGATTTGGTTTGGTTGTATAATTGTTTAAAGGCTACTGAGTAAGAAGTATATAACTACCTCCTTTTGTATTTGTGTATATTTCAATGAAATCATTTAATAGCAATTTTCATTAAAATCCATCCAATCCATTTTCATTAAAATAATCCTAGGTTCCTTTAGAGATCTTGGAACACTTCTCTAGACTAAAACCCTAACTGTAGAGGATTCTAGTCCAATGAGACAAGGTATGGAATCATGCACATATAATCCAGGCTAATTCGGTTCGTTCTCATACCTGCATATCTCATTATTTGGAATCTAGGAATTGAAACCACTAAAAAAAATAAGGGGGGGGGAGCCACATACCATTAAATAGCACTTCACAAAGTGATCTTCTAGTCTAGGTACCTGAAAAAGGTAGGAGCATGCTAGGGAAGTGGGTTTACAAGTGGTGGCAATATTCAGAACTAAGTGTTATTTGCTTATTCTCAAGGGACAAGAAAGATCTTTAACCTGTGTTGATTTATAAAGCAAGATAAGGTTTTAAACACTTCAAATGTAAAAGTGACTGGGAGAGAAGTGCCCAGGGTGACCACAAGAGCAGTTGCAGGCATTACAGCACAGCTCACCAAATACTCTGAAATACTGGTATTTCTGTTGGGGCAGTATAGTTATTTCGGATCTCGATCGGCAGATCTATCTGGAGGTCCCGGCCCTCTCCCGGCCCACTGCAGTTCTCGGATCATACTGCTGCCCTCTTGCTGCAAGCCCCACCGCAAGCCGCCCAGGCCTCCTCCAACATCTACCTTCTCGGTCCCAATCCCTCCCATCACCCCTCACCTGACCGCTTCACCCCTATAAGAGCCCAGTTTGGGAAGTAAGTTGATGTCTCTTCTGCAGAAGGGGAAGAGTTATAAGGAGAGCAAGGCCACCATCCTCTCCTGGGGTGGGGCTGGGGGGTGGTGTGCTGGCTGCCAAGAAATCCCCAACTGCCTTGATCAGGAACAAGAGCCAAGGCTGCAGAGTTGATGGTCCATAAGACCCTCCTCCCTCCAGGGCAGGACCGCAGTCCCAGCTCTGAAGAAAGCAAACGAAGGAAGGCTATTTGGTCAAAAGAAGAAGACCCATATGGTCTATTTCTCTAGAATTTTTTTTAAAGATGTACCCATTTATTCTAGAGAGACTGAGAGAGAGCATGCACCAGAAGCGGGGAGGGGAAGAGGGAGAGAGAATCTCAAGCAGACCCCCTGCTTAGCACGGGGCCAGCTGTGGAGCTCGAACTCATGACCCCAAGATCATGACATGAGCCAAAACCAAGAGCCAGCCACTTAACTGAGAGAGCCACCCAGGCATCCCTATGAAGGTCTGTTTATACATAGAAGATCTATAATATTTTTATAAGTCTATGGGCTTTTGTATCTTAAATATAATCATTTAATTTAACAGATTTCTATTCTGTAAATGCTAGCTATTTTGGAAACGTCATTAGTACTGGCGTTTCTGTATTACGGGAAATGGATGTTCAAACAGCAGCGTTCGGATTTTGCTCTCCGGTTGCTCCCTAACATCAGAGGAGGATGAGCGTGAACAGATGAGACATGTCATTGTCTTGGGGAGGAGGCTGCCTGTCCTGGGCTGTCCACTCCCCCAAAATGAGCGTGACAAACATAAAACTAGCAGAGAACTGGGGATGGTTCAAATTTCAAGTGTTCCTGCTTGAAACGGGGTTAGACAGTGGCCTTATTTTCAAAAGTATATTCAACAGAAGCACAGACTAAGTACACGGTACAGAACTGGGGAATGGCAAATAGCCTTTTTTTAAAATTCCAAGACCACATTTCCTAAGCGCGGCCATGGCTGGCTGGGGACAGGAGGTACTGTACAAATGCCCGCAGCAGGAGGAGAAAACACAGCTAAGTGCCTGGGGGCCTGCCACCCGGCGTTCCTTGCCCCATCACAGACAAGTCTGGCTTCCCAGCATCACGGCATGCTGCCAAATGAACAGTGGCCTTGTCTCACCCGTGTGCCACACGGCACCTGGAGCCGAACCACTGTCCCGTGTGACACACAGCAAGATGGCAGGTTCGTCCCAGGGTTTACTTGGGAAGCATTTACTTTGTGTCTGACTTTCTCCCTTGCGCTGCCCACTACGGGAGCCCATGGAGCCACTCATTCTACATGCTCTTTGGTTTTCCAGTGTTGAGATGGCAGTTTATTAACTGAAACAAACTACTACCACTTCTTTAAAATGAGTGAAAAGCAGGGTGCCTGGGAAGCTCAGTCGGTTAAGTCTCAGGGTCCTGAAATGGAGCCCCACATCAGGCTCCACACTCAGCATGGGGCCCGCTTGCCCTTCTCCCACCGCTCCTTCCTCTGCTCACTCTCTCTCTCTCTCTCTCTGGAATAAATAAATTAAAGCAAATCTTTAAAATGAGAAAAAGTCAGCCACTCAATAATGTTCCTTTTGTACCCTGTAGCCCTTCACACACAAGGGCAACACCGCTTTGCCATGCCTTTTCCACTGGTGCCTCTGCCTGAAACCGTCACGTGCCACACGTCGCCGTCCCCAATGACCAGCAGGCTCATGATACACGCGAGGTGCCCCAGAGCTGCTTAATGAAACTAGTTGGTGAGGGCTTCTTAACATGCCACACACGAAGCACTCTTCCAAGCAAAGCCCTTCCATGCTTTCTCCATCTAATTTGCACGAGACTGTCATAATTCTCATTTACAAATAAGGACACCAGTAGGAATTCAGCAACTTGCCTAAGGTCACAGAGCTAGTAGGCCACCACTGAGATCTGAGCCCAGTTCTTCCTGATGAGAGTTGTGCTCTGAAGTATATGCTGGACTGCCTTGGCTACATTTGATTTATGAAGCCATTTACTGTGCGTGTGCACGTGCACACACACGAACACTATGCAGCCATAAAAAAGGAAATCCTGTCATTTGCAACAACATGTGTGAACCTGAAGGGCATTATGCTAAAGTGAAATGAGCCCAAACAGGAAAAGACAAATACTATATGGTATCACTTCTACATGGAATCTAAAAGAGAGTCAAAGTTGCTCACTTAAGTACCGTCATTCACAGAATGCAATCATGATAACCTAAATTTCTAACACCAGCTACTTCTCTTTCGGTGGTCAAAAGAATGAGGGTTCATTAGAAGTATTTTATTCAGCATCCAGTCACAGAAAGGGTAGATTCAAAGTCAGAAGAATTGGCTTTTATGAAGCTAACTCAATTGCTTAAACAACTGGAAAAACTGTAACTTCTGTGGTCCTCCAATTCCTCATCTAGACACAAAAGAGCCTAAATAATTCATAAAGCTTATTTCAGCTCCTAACATTTTATTACTCCATGAACAGTTACTCACGAGTGGATAAAATAGAAAAGCTTTCTAAATTAGCAGGGGAAAGCAGTTCATTGCTAGCTTGCATGTTCAATTTCCCATGTAAACCCATTTAAAAGACTCAAACCCATTTTTGAGTATTTTGTTTTTTAAGGTTATCATAAAGCTTATTAAAAACACATAACTGGGTGATGGACACTGGGGAGGATATGTGTTCTTATGAGCACTGGGTTATAAGACTGATGAATCACAGACCTGTACCCTGAAACAAATAATACATTATGTGTTAATTATATGTTAGCTAATTGAATTTAAATTTAAAAAACACATTATTGTGTCTAGCACTGATCATCTATTATTTGACAAACCAAATAATCTTCTAAGTTAAATAAACCTCTTTACACGCCTTGCTATCAGCGACCGCTACTGACCTCCAAAAACACTCCAGGGAAAATACTGCCTCAGTGTCGGCGATGAATCTGTTAACCTGCCAAGGACTCACGTCAAATGTATCTGCTGCACAAGACTTCACTAAATACAGTAACCAACCCGACATTCTGTTTTCTGACATATCTAATTCACACCTACTCCACAGAGGGGAGGTCCTCTAAACCCCCCGAGACCCCAAGCCAGTCTGCAATCAGACTGAGCACTTCTTGCCAAGTCATGGTGCCGGCAGGGATCTGCAGTCCCGTGGGGGGCATCGCTAGCATACGGTGACAGCTAGGTCAGGGATAGGTGACATCTTCACACCCATAATCCCAAATGGCCTACAGGGTTCAGGTGCCAACATAAGATGACTGAAGTAAGCTGACTATTAGAAGATGATAATTAGCAAATGATCCTTTCCTCGATGTCAAAACTGAGTGGCAGTGGGGACTACGGCACATAGAGGCATCATCTGAGAAGCCACTATTGAACTCCAGCCAACGGGTACCACCTGGGAGGACAGGTTACATTGCCAGACATTCCAAGTTTCGAGAAAAGCCAGAAATTCATTTTAAGTACCTTGCCTTTTTTGTAGTAAAAGGCACATAAGGTTGGCCATCGTTACCATTTTCAGGTGCACAATTCAACAGTGCCTAACTACAGTCACATTACTATCTGGCAGGTCTCCAGAACCTTTTCCTCTTGCAAAACTGAAGTTCTATACCTACTAAACAACTCTCCATTTCCCTTCCCTCGGGCCCCAGCCACCACCACCTTACTTTCTGCTTCTACAGGTGTGACTACTTAGGAACCTTGATTTTTAACATGTTGGCAACTAATTAAGATGTGCACCATTCTGGCTGACTACCCATTTATGACTCCTTACTGACCATTTATGATTTCTCAAAGCACTTCAAAGTTTCAAGAACGCCAAGCCAGCCAAAACATCATGACATGAACACCAAAATCGAGGACAAATTTGGGGTTTAGATGTGCTCTTCTTGTCCTTATCTATACCTTCAGCAAAGACTAAAGCTTTAAGATTGACTTTACATGAATTCTTACCATGCCTGCTTGATGCAAGAACCAGATGAGGTAGTCTTCCTGAATGTCCACAAGACCAGAAATCTCAGGAATGTAAAATGTATCATACTCCACATGTTTCACTTTGACATTTACCTGATGAAGAACAAAATAAGGAAAATTAAAAGCGAGACAAGTGAAAGAGGGCTTTCCATGGACAACCTCAGTAGGACATTTGAGCCCATCATCTGTTCGCCCCTCTCCCCACTGGCTCCTCACTATGCTCACCTTATATAACTTCTCCAGGAGCTTGAGAGCTGCTGTAATATAATTGTTAAACAGTACAGGAATTAAGAATGTCTTTCTTCCTCTCAGTAGATAAACGACTGCACCTTTATAGAGGTTTACCAGCTTCATGAAATATTTTGGGCATACCTGAGACCACCAGTTATCTTTAGAAAGAAAGAAAAGACGTATTTCAACATGTATCCTTGATTGAGTATTTATGTCTTCTGCCTACTAGCTAAAAACTGCTCCGGCTAGAAAATGAACATTAGTCTAAAATACAGTTTCCCAAAGCTGACTTTAAAAAGGCCATTAAAACATTTCTGAGGAGAGAGCAGAAGCTACACAAGAATCCCTCGAGCTTTTTGTGTAATGCTTGATCTGATTTTTTTTTTCCTCCAGGTCCCATTCAGAAAGCGAAGCTAGAAGTTCAATTCCAGAGGTCCCTGTGGATAAGATGCTAAGGCACCTGCTGTGGGCGGGAGCATTCAGATCTCCTCATCCTTGCTGCCCCCACCCCAGCCTCCACCTACATCCTATGCCAGGGACCACATGCCCCTGAACACAGCACCAGTATGGCAATCACGCCTGCTTTTCAAGGGGAATCATTAATAGAAAACTACTATTTCTGTTTCTCCCCAAACCGTGCTTTCTCATAACCAGTCAAGAAGGCTCAAGCATTGGTTTCTACATTTTCAGAAGTAAATTCAGTGATACTGAACTACTTAAAGGATGAAATGATAGGGTGTCTGTGATTTTTAAAAAATATTTCAGCAAAAACAAAAAGGTGGTGGTAGGGGGAATACAGAACACAGAGAGGGCAAAATACTGATAATCGTGAACCTTTGTGTGAATGGATACCTGTAGCATTTTCCGTACACTTTGGGATATTCTTTTAAATTTAAATTTCTTTAATTAGAAGTTAAAATGTAAAACTGAATAACTCTGATCTCTCTGAGCAGTCCTACCCGGAAAAAATTTTAGAAAACAACAAAAACCCCAAAACTTAAACATCAGGTAATGTTCCTTCGGAGATTACCATCTCTCTACCTCTTGTCTCCTAGAACACCTGAAAAAATATGCCCCCGAGGGCTTCAGTCTTAAAAAAGCAAAATGAAGGACTAACATATTCCTAGTGCTTTCATTATTATTTCTGTTTTTATATCTTCTGCAAAGGTGGAAGCAATATGGAAAAGCCGGGATTCCATCCTCAGGAACACAGGTCTCTTTACTCATGGGGAGGCACACTCAAGTAACATCCTAGTCCACACGGAACGCAGAAGTTACTGAGTTGCAATGAACACCTAAAAAAAAATTTACCAGAAAAAAAATAAATACATAAAATGGAAAAGCCAGGTGACAGACTTTCTGCACTTGATTAATAAAAACATCTCAGGCGCTACTCCCATGAGAGACACTCTCCAATTCACTGAGGAACGGAAGGTTCTTATCTCAGCAAAGTGTCCGTGGCCTGCAAAAATCAGTGTGGACTCAACTGTCCTAAAAAAGAAAAACAGAACAAACATTTGGTAAGTCTCCACTAGGTCATTTTCTCCCTCTCCTCTCTGGAGACCTGTGCATCACACCAACTGTTCATTTCACTCCCACCCCCTGAATTAGGTAGAGGAGAAAGCGCAACAGATGGACACTAATTTCTGAGATGCTAGTAATCATTTCAGATCATAAAATCATTTCAAATAACCTAGATAATGGTTCGATCTGTTCATCATGCAAATATGGTCAGTTAGAGGACAGCAGCAAAGAAAGGTAAGATTTGAATGTTAAGCATATTAAATGGCAACAAATAGATTCTCAGATGTCAGTCCACTGAGAGCCAGTGGTTACACCAATAAAAACAAAAAGTACAAAGCCACTGATACTGAGTTTCGCAAATTCACCTAATACTTTGCTGGGGTTTGTATCCAGCCGAAGAATGGCCATGGCCAGGGGAATAGTCAACGTTATGTAATACTTGGAATCCTGGAGCAGTGGGAACTCCGGTAGTATTAAGTAGATCCTCATGGCTTCGACATCTGGTGGTGAACTCGACAACTGAGGAATCAGGCAACTTTCAAAGCTGTTCAAGATCTGTACGAGAGAAAGAATACTGAGAAATTCTAACATGCCTCAGATTTAGTTACCTTACCTCTGAATTCATAAGCTAATTGATACACTCTCAACTCCCATTCACTCACTGTGCACTGTGGCGCTCAGGAGACACATCAGTGTAAAGAAAAGCCAAAGATCCCCACCTGTGCAGACCTTACTCTGGGAGGGCATTTCCTTAGAGTTAAGCTAAGAAGAAAGTTAAAGATAGGTCGAATTCCCAAAGTGAATATGTTAAAGTTAAGATTTATACAAGATTTTTGCCTTTTTATCTTACTCCTTTGTTCCTCTTGGAAGTTGAATTACTGCAGTGCAAAAATGCATTTTGTAGAAATACACTCTGTAAACGTAAAGAACTTACCTGTTCTAGAATCATGGAGTGTTGAGAGCTCATTAACTTCTCAAATAACACTCTCGTTGAGTTCAGGTCAATCCCAGGGATTTTGGGACTTGTTTTAAAATGTTCATCAATTCTAAACAAAAATTTTAAAAGTGTGTAATAAAAGAAAAACAAAGCAAACACTCTGATAGGAATTAGAAAAGGGAAACAAAATAGTCTGTCCCTACTGATTGGATTTAAAGTTGACCTAGCAGGCAAGCTGCATAAAAATACTACACTTCTGGGCGCCTGGGTGGCTCAGTGGGATAAAGCCTCTGCCTTCGGCTCAGGTCATGATCTCAGGGTCCTGGGATCGAGGCCCACATCGGGCTCTCTGCTTGGCAGGGAGCCTGCTTCCTCCTCTCTCTCTCTGCCTGCCTCTCTGCCTACTTGTGATCTCTCTCTGTCAAATAAATAAATAAAATCTTAAAAAAAAAATACTACACTTCAGGGCCACCTGGGTGGCTCAGTGGTTAAGCAGGGGCCTTCCACTCAGGTCATGAACCCAGGGGCCCAGGATGGAGACCCACATCGGGCTCGCTACTCAGCGGCAGGCATCCTCTTTGCCCTCTCCCACTTCCCCTGCTTGTGTTCCCCCTCTCTCTGTGTCTCCCCCTGCCAAATAAAGATAATATTCTTCAAGAAAGTCCAAAAGAATCAAGCTCTGGAACCCCTTTTTCAAGATGATCCTAAAATTTTCAAGTGTTATTTTTATCCTTCCATTCAAAGTACAAGCAAGGATCATCATTTCCATTTGAGGCGATTCTGAAATTTATAAGCAGTGTGTTATTTCCCTGATTTACTCTTGAATTTCTCCCGTTTTCTGTAATTGTGGTACACTGACCTAGATGTAGAGGCTGTACCAAGGGGAAAAACACGTCCCCTGTGCAAACTAGCCCACTCATTAACAAACGGCAGGTAGAACAAACCTCCTTTAAAGCTTTTTCTCCATAACTTTTTTTAAAAATCAGATCTACAACAAATACAAAGTTAATGTCTCTCTGAGTTTACACAAAGGATACAATTACACACACCCAAGGACTAATTTCACTGCTACTCTTTTTAACTTCCTAGCAACTTATCATTTTTTCTAACCTTAAATAAAATCTTAGCCTTTTAGAGAATTAGGGATTATCTCTTTTAAATTCCTACTCTTGAATATTACCACATCTAATAATTACAAAAGACCTATCTCTTTGCAAAACAGGCTACTGTTTATGAGTAATGGACACAATCAAATAGTTTTAACACCATCTGACAGCAATGTTGTAATTTATAAAAACATAAGTAGAGTTTCTAAAATTAAAGAAAAATTGTAATTATATGTACTGAAACCCAAATGGTCAAATAAAGAGATGCTTGGGCTTTGTTTGTTAGGTCTTTTGTTGTTATTACTCTAAAAATAAATCTATCCCAAACACAGAAATTAATTCTCGCATCTTTTATGTAACCTTCCATATGCTTAGAGGTATTTTCTACCATGCTGTTAAGAAAAAAAAAATATTTTATCTAAATGTATTTATGCTTTGTAAAAGTGGTGTTCACTTTCACTGGTTTCCTGTGAGGCATTCTGCATAAGCTATATAAGCAGGAGTCCTGAAATAGCACAGTGTCAGTTAAAAAAAAATTAAAAAAAAAAAAAAAAAGCCTTTACCCCCATCTCTGTGGAATTAATGGAACTAAAGATGAATAACCTAACAAATCTGGCCAGGGGCCATTCCAAACGTTCATAATAACCTATCATTCTAGAACAAGGAGTCTCAGCCCTGGTGCTATTGACTTTTAGGGCCAAATAATTCTTTGTGAAGTAGATAGGACTGTGAGGTGCTTTGCAGCATCCTGGTCTTTACCCATTAGATGCCAGTAGTATTACCACTGCTCCCCCCCCCCCATAGGAACAACCAAAAAATGTCACCAGAATGTCCCATCACAAGATTAATTAGCTTGGTTGAAAACCACTGTCCTAACAAACCAACACCAGCACAATCCAGAATACTTTTCCCTGGAGGAAAAGGCTAAATATTAAAACTGAAATAAACTGGATGAGCTCATTTCAGCCACTCTAATGATATAAATAAGTGACTTGGCAATCTCTAGCTATAATTGAAGAGAGTTTCTGAAGTGACCTCTTGCAACCCAGGCAGGGACATAAATTTTTGGTAGCAGACTAAATGGGATTCACACACAGAACTGAATTCTAAATCTTCTTGGGATTTCATTCCCCTGGTCACTGGCAAAAAAAGGACTAAAAGATGGTCAGGACTTGGGATCACCAAAGATCAAAACCCATGACAAGAGCCTACTACTGCATGAGGTTCCTAAGGGGCATGTTTGCAGAAGGGATAAGGCCAAGCAAAGAAACACTATTTACTATGTAGAAATTCAGTCAAAATGTAATGTCCTAGTAAGCTGAGCTAGACTTAAGTCCAACAAGCTCTTGAAGCTTCCTTGGAACATTCCCCTAAGCTCACTCTTTTTGAGAAAAGTAAAGCTACTGTGAAAGCAATCCAATGAAACTGAGAATACTTAAAGAATTAAGAATTTGGGGCGCCTGGGGGGCTCAGTTGGTTAAGCAACTGCCTTCAGCTCAGGTCATGATCCCGGTGACCTGAGAGCGAGCCCCACATCGGGCTCCCTGCTCTGCGGGAAGCCTGCTTCTCCCTCTCTCACTCCCCCTGCTTGTGTTCCCTCTCTGGCTGTGTTTCTCTCTGTCAAATAAATAAATAAAATCTTTAAAAAAAAAAAAAAAGAATTAAGAATTTAAAAACAGGGCGCCTGGGTGGCTCAGTGGGTTAAAGCCTCTGCCTTCTGCTCCAGTCATGATCTCAGGGTCCTGGGATCAAGGCCCACATGGGGCTCTCTGCTCTGCAGGGAGCCTGCTTCCTTCTCTCTCTGCCTGCCTCTCTGCTTACTTGTGATCTCTCTCTGTCAAATAAATAAATAAAACCTAAAAAAAATGTTTTTTAAATAAATATGGTATATACGTTGTGGGTAACATTTTAGAATACCCTAAGAAATCTTGCTATTGATTACATCCACTCCCTCTGAGATAGTCTCGCTCTTTGCAAATCTTTGCCAACCAGGCATGAATCAGCATTGCCCTTCCTGGCATCCTCTCATTCATCATTATTAGGCATTCCGATTTTTGCACGACTCATCAGCTTATTCACTGATTTAGGGCCAACCACCATCAAAAAGAACAGAAGTCTTTCACAGCCTTTGCTTTTGCATCACATGTGGGTATTTTTTTTTTTTTTAAGACTCTTTACATCACTTACTTTTTTTCAAGAAAACTTCCATTCCAACAGGCTGCGGAAGATAAGATCTGAACAACACCACTGCTCAGGGAGAAAAAGGTAAGCAAGCCTTTAATAATTATAAAGAAATGGTTATTCAAACCTCAACAACAGGTTAGTCATCTAGTCCAGGATTTCATTAACAGCAGCTTTCTTACCCAGATGAATCCTTGGAAAATGTACATTTGCTGTAGAGAAACATTGTGTCTCAAAATGGACAAGTACTTAAACTTTCCACAAGTCGTGTTAAAATCAAAAGTACCAAAGCTACTGAAAGAATGACTCTTGCACCTGATAATGATCTTGAACATTCTTTTACCATCAACCATCTAAGATACTCCCCAGCTCATCTCCAAACATATAATCACACAAGAAAAGCTGAGCTGTTATCTCCCAAACACAGAAACTGTCTTTGCAAAATAATAAATGAACAACCATTTCCTTCTATTATGTTTCCTATCCAAGAAAGAAACTGAAAATAAGTGAAAATGAGTGCTTATTCCTACTACCTAGATAACAGAGGTTCTGGGAAAACAGCTAGTTTCTGAGGACCCAGAAACAAATACGGTATGCACATTGTGGTACATATGTGGTATATAAACAAATATGGTATATACGTGTGAAGAGTCCCGGACCCTCTCAGTTAGTATATGGAAAAGGGAAGGAAGACAACAAAAACATGGTTAAGGCAGGGGTTGCAGTAACTGCTGGTAATGAGAATCTGGGTCAAGAAAACTCTCTAGAAATCATCTCTTCCATTCCCTCATTTTATAAATAAGAAACCTGAGAATGAGTAAACTGTCAAGGCCCCAGCAAAGGTGAAGCCGCCCATCCCGATGAGCCTAGTCCCCTTCCCTTACCCCTACTTCCTCTCAGCCAGAGTTCCCCCATCAGAACCATCTAGGGTTAGAGAAACTCTAAGGACATGAGTTGCTTGAAAGCCTTCCCAATGACCCACTGGTGCACCCCAAAGTTTAGGGCCCTGGGCATCTGCCCTACTATAATCTATGTCATAAAACAAGATGTATTATACACATTTCAGTGTATACCACTGAGCACAGAGTGTGGTTCATTCATTCCCAAGTATTAGATTCTGCAGAAAAATGGAAATGCTAAGGAAAGTCAATGAAAATGCATAAAAATGTGCAGGACAAAATTCTCCTTTAAAATAAACTTGATAAAAGGCCTCAATCCTTTTTACTTTATTTGCTCAACCTGATGACATTAAATTACCATCTCAGCTAATCATTTTCAATGTGAAAATGCTAGAAATTATTCAAGATTAGGTAAGATAACAGCTGTCTTACTTTTGGGATGCTTTAGGATATGCAGATGAAGAAACTCTTGGGGGAAAACAACCATAACACTAAGCTTTGTTTGTTTGTTTGTTTTTTTAGCAGAAAGGCCAACTCACACTTCATCAGTCAGGATTTTTAAGACTTGAACAAGTTAAGCTTAAGGGACACAGTCTGAGAGAATGGGGGGAACAATCTATTATGTTATCGTGGGCTAGGGACACTAAAACCTCAGGAAATATGTGCCCAAAAAAAAAAAAAGAAAGAAAGAAAAAGATTCCCTAAAATAAAAAACTCCATGTATATTTACAACCTCAATTTGGACGTAAGGAAAATTACTAAGCTAGAACATTCTAATATACTCTGGAAAAAAAAGAGAATCAAAGAGAAACCACATACTTGATTGTATTTGCATTGTTGTGCTCTGAGAGTTTTTGTCTCCAAACTGCTATGGTTTCATCATTTATTAAACTGGTGTAATGTGCTTGGTTCATCGTCCTGAAGTCAACAGCAGGGGAAGAATTCTGGAGGATTAAATAGAACAAGTAAAAAAGAGAAATTATGTAGGCTGCATCTTTTCTCCTTCTGCCGACATAGTCTCCATTTTGGGTCTCACTGGAGCTGGGGTGCACTGCCCGCATCCCCCTCTTCACTCCCACAGCAATAGAAAGTGTCAGCTCCTGACAGCTCCCAGCTGGAATTTCCGGGGCTATTGGTTCACCCCTTCAACATCCGGTGGCCGGCCGGGAGAGGTGTAGTACAAAGGCCTAGACCCCTTGCCTCTGCTCAGGACTGGTGAAGAGCCGTCCCAACTTCAGAGCTCCCAAGGAGACTGGCGGAGACCTCAGTTACAGGGACCTGCAGCTTCTCCCTGTGCCCAGTCCCGCCTCCTTCATCCCTATATAGATGCCCTTCTAGAGCACACCACCCCGAAAAAACTTTCTCAACATAAATCTCAGTCTCAGCGACTATTCACCAGAGAAACAACCCCAAGACGGCTTTCCCACACTTCCTTCCCCTCTGCTTTGAATCACTGCAGCGTCTAGGTTTATAAGGTATTAATCTTTTGCCACAACTCTTCACCCAACTCTGACAAAATATATTATTAAAAAGTTCAGTTTTGATGTATGGTGCAATCTATGAAAACTTAATGCCTCTTAATTTCTTGTTCCAAGTATATAGTCATACAATTTATAAGAAAGGTGGCAGAAAGGATCTGTCAATCATGGCCTAAAAATTCCCAGTGCTGCAGAGCATTATACAGCCTTTGTTCAGAGAGATCTAAAAAATAATAATAATAATAAATAAGCACTTTTATTTTCTAAAATGTATCTTATTCAACAGATATTTCCCAAAATCCTGTTCCCACTCTAGAACTAAGAAAAAGTTAGAAGTGCTTTAGACTCCCATAACTGTCACTAGAAAAGAGAGGGGAAAAAAATATTAAACCATGCATCCATCAATTCGTAAGATGACTGTTTTTTTCTCCTTTGTACCAAAACATAAAAAGAAACGTCCATGGTAAATTTTCTTGGTTACTTCCCCATAGCTGGGAGTTAAGATAACATAATAAGGGGAAAGGAAGAGGGCACGTAACAAATAACAAATGAGAAATGTTTGCCAATGGTTTTGATCATCTGGGTCTTGATCATTACTTTACTAAAATGGCCACAGACATCTATGAGAGAACAAAAGTCATCTTGAATGACGAAGAGGAAAATCACAAGACAAAGAGGACACGTGAGAATAGACAAACAAAACTGCCTCTTCGCCCTCGTCTGAAAACCACTGTTATCTACATTTTAGTTACTCTCCCCAGGCGCCGGGGTAGCTGAACAGACTCTAACACATACTCACAATAAAATATAAACACGGAACTATTTTCTCATTTTTCATCATATTTCCAATAAACTACAGGTTACTTGAATGAAGTATAATCTCAGAACCACTTAAAGACCCAAGAAAAGGTTATCAATTTTCTGTGCCTTCTAATTATATACAGGCCAAAAAAAAATTTTTTTTGACCTAGGGTGTTTCCCAACTTTGGATCACCAGAGCTTTCAAATCTTGATGGTTGAGTCACACTCAGACCAATTAAATCAGAATCTCTAGAGACATCAGTGGTTTGTTTGTTTTTTTTTTTAAGCCCCTAGGTGATTTCAATGAGCAACCAAGGTTGAGAATAACTGTTAGGAAAAAGAGAATTATGTCATCCAGCAGGCTCACGGGCATGTGAGCATGCGCGAGCGCACACACACACACACACACACACACACACACACAGCACAGCACACCTAATATCCTAACCACATTCCCTCTACAAGCCTATCCAGCAAACAGCACGAAAGGAAAAGGAGGGGCTATGCTTTGCACTCACTAAACTGTCAAGACACGGAATCCAATGTCGCACAGCAGTATCTGTACATAACTCCTCCCTTCTCTTCTACCTCAGACCTGGCATTAGTTGAAAGAGTTGCATTTATAAAAATGGAGTCTGTCACAATACACACGCTTTCTGTTGGGTCGTTAAGTGATTCCTCAAGGATTGTGGTAACGAGGTAAACACGTGATTTGATCCATCTCTGTGTCTTAACAAAGACCTCTGCTTCAGAGCGTAAGTAAATGTGTACAGCCTTCAGTTTTAAAAAGAGCAATACTTTCCTAAGTGATAGTCTATTTTTAGTTTCTTTTTTGTTATCTTATGTTTTTAATGCATCCCACCCTTACCAGTTGTTTAACCTTAAACTGCCCTATTTCTCTAACATGACATTATTCTGTATCCTTTTCATCAATGCTTTGTTTTCCAGTCCCAATGGTGCTAACTGCAATACATTTTAAATCCAACCACTTAGATCAGATACCACATAAAACTGAGTTTTACGTTGGCTTTCATAGGAAAATTAAAATTAGATAATATTATTCAAGTCAATTTCTTAGGAAAATGGATGCTTTACATGCTACTTATCGACAAAGTTACTATCCTGCAGAGATTCAGGGCTTTTCGTATTTCATTTCACTGGCATTTTGAAGAAACACAAAATAATCTCTGTTTTCCTCAAGATTTCTCTGTGAAGCACTGAGGCTGGGCCTAAAATAGGTCTAAAGCAGCAGTTCCAAATCACCCCAGATGGCAGCACTAAACAGAACCTTCTCCAGGCTCCTGACCTGGAAAATATCGAGTTGTCAGTTTCTACTGTCCAATCTGCAGCCTCAGGCTCTAGCACAACCTCTTCTATAAAATCTGAGACTTATACCAACTAGAAGACAAGAGCATTGTGTATTTAAAGATGGCAGAGGATCAGAAGAATGGGGAGAATTTCCAGGATTCGAAGGGGCCCCTGTCTCCACAGTTCCTATTTTCTTCCCAACCAATTCTGATTCTTCTATCATCACAAACAGCCCTTCCCTGCTCTTCCACAGGAGGGTAAGGATCCATGCACGATATGCACACATACATACATACATACATACATACATACATACAGCTGGTCCTCCCTACAAGCTGGTTGAATAAAAGCGGGTGGAGGGGAGGGAAGGAGAGAGAAGGGAAGGGGAGGAGAGGGGAGGGGAGTGGAGGGCAGAAAACAAATCAAACAAATCTATGCCCCAGGTTTCAAAATGATTTCCCTTGTCCAGAAGGAGGGGAGGGATTACAGCTCTGTCACAGATTATGACCTGGACCATATTTTCCTCTACCTTCACTGATGAAAGATACCAGAACTTCATTCTTCCTGACTTACCCACTATGGTGACACAGGAGACAATGTGAAATTTTAGTGTGGTGCTATGAGCAGATGATAAATAATAATGGATATCTGAATATTGTGTCATCTCTTTTATATTTAGTATACCCTCAATCACATCAAACAAACCCACTAAGTTCTCAAGTACCTAGCATTTGTTGCTGCATGAAGCCTAGTGTTGCTAATAGGGAAGAAAGGGAAAGTCAAATAATGCCAAAGTAAGTATAAATTCTCTAGGCCTCATTAAATATCTTTTGAAACAATCTAGACATAAACAAATAATTTTAAAGTATAAATTAGAACTCTATGATTAAAATACCAGGAAAATTACTGGCACTTCAAGGAAGCAAAATGGAGAGAACATCTTCAAGATCCAGTGGCTTACCTTAATAAGATAAAATTGGTAGAAACAAAGAGTAATACTGCTCTCATGTAATTATTTATTAAAATAAATACTGGTCCACCATTATTCCACCCCCAAAATAATAGTCGAAAGAATTTTTTACCTCATATTTGGAGCAAAGTACAAAAGTTTGGTCTCCTCCAGAGAAGATCTGTTTAACAATATGGTATTTAAAGCGATCTGTCAAAAAAAAATTTTCAAGAACGTATTTTTCAGTGATTAAGCTTTTTTTTCCCTTGATCTCCTTTTCTAATACTCCAAAATATGCTTCAGACTGGTTTCCTATCCATTTTATTTATGTCAGGGAAGACACCTTCTCTCCTGGCTCTGTGCCCAAAACTATTTCTACTTCAATTAAAAATAAATGTACAAAATGGTATCTTCCCCTCCAGCTCTACCCTCACCCCCTCCCCAACAGCAAGCTAATCCTGATGTTGTTTCCATTTCTCATTCGAATCTTTCAGGCCACTGATGTAAAGTTTAAAACTGTCACTAGGGGCGCCTGGGCAGCTCAGTGTTTGTTTAAGTGTCTGCCTTCAGCTCAGGTCATGATCCCAGGGTCCTGTGAATGAGCCCCGCATTGGGCTCCCTGCTCCTTAGAAAGCCTGCTTCTCCCTCTCCTACTGTGTTCTCTCTCTCTCACTGTCTCTATCAAATAAATAAATAAATAAATAAGATCGTGAAAAAAAAAAAAGTCACTAATAACAACAGTAACATTCCTAAGAAATAATTCAGCGTCTGAGTGTGGTATTCTTTAGCCCCTTCAGGATGAAGCTTCTCATCTAAGGACCTCCGTTTCCTACTCCCTGCTTTATCTCCCATCACGCTGTATCCACGGTGACCCTCCAATACTGCCACATTGCTTTCATTCCTAATATACCACAATATCCCCTATCTCTGCATCTTTTCCTTCCACCACCACTAGTGCACACTGTACTTCCCACAATGGTGCTTCCTAGGACACAGCTGCCCTGCTCCTGCAATCCTGTGATTCTGAGGCACTCACCGCTGCCCACTCCCTCACAGTCCTCTACCTGGCTAACTCCAAATCAGCCTTTGAGACACAGCTCAAACTTCCTCTAACCAGAAGACTCCTTCATGCCTTCCTCTGTGCTCCCACATTCCCAGGAAGGGTCCTAAAACCACAACATTTACATAATGAATTAAAATTTACCTACTTACATTATAAAATCATTTTGTAAACATCCAAACACAAATTTATGATCACACAGGTTAGGTTCTAATCAAACCTCAAAAATTTGTGATTTTAAATTAACCTATACAACACGTGAGTTGATGAAATTGCTTTATTTCTTAAATACATGCATTCTCGGCATGTCTACAATGCTTTGAGGGAAACGAAATTCTCAAGTCACAGAGAAGAGGACATCCAGCCATTCTTTCACTTTTGGGAACATCATCAAAACCCAATCTTATTTATTTTGTATTTTGAGTTCCACTGCATTTTTAGATGCTCATATAATCGTCCCATTAATCTTTCTTGACTGAGAAGTCTGTGCCAGGCTTGTGCTGAATGCCAGATTTACAAAGAAGACTCAGTCCCTGCACTTAAGTTTCTATAATCTAGTAGGAAACTTCCAGTACTTACTGTATATAATACGGTAGTACTGATAATCCTAATCAAGCCATCAGTCACTTTATAGTCTTCAAAATCAAGTTATTATTAAATCACACTTCTTTTTAATGACTCCCCAGCTTCTTGTCAGCCTCTGGATTCATTATTTCAAGTCAATGCATACTGAGTGACTGCCTTTTTTTTCCCCAATAAAATGGACACTGAGCAATTTAATTATTTTTTTAAGAGAAGAATACAATCACATTAAAAAAAGTCATGTCATGTTATGACCAGAATAGCAAAAGCAAAAGGAAAGTAACAGCACAAGCATTAAGAGCAGAGGCTCAAGAATGACACAGACCTGGGTTTAATTCCTGCCCTCAGAATCTATGTGATGTTGGACAAGTTACTTAACCTCTTTAAGACTCAATTTCCTCATCTCCAGCATGTAATAATAACCACTAATTCTTACGACTGTTTACAGTGCTTAGCATAAGTAAGTAATAGAGCTTGGTTAAGTATTCAGTAAACATTAACTTTTATTAACAGCAATAATAACAAATAAAATTTATACATCACTACCGAGGTCCTTAGGAGCCAAAATAACATTTTTTTTTTGCTTATTCTCAATAGAGATCTCTAGGATCTCAATCACAGAACCTCATGCATAGTAACTACTCTAATTGTTGATCGATGTTAAGAGAAAAGCTCTCATACTCATTTCCTCCAAAAGACTCCAAGGTAGAATATAGATATGTGCTCTATAAACAACATTTTGTTATCATTTAAAATACCATTACATTCCAATGAAAATCGCTCTTACCGGCTCTGGCTGAAAGCTGGCCACTATCAGCGGCCCAGTACCCTTTCACAGGGGATGGGCACTTAACATTACAAGTGTGTCCCGTTCCTAATTGACCTCTTGCTCCACAACCAAATGCATAGATGAGTCCAGAAGAAGGCACAAAGGCTAGGGTGTGTTGTCTGGAGAAAAATAAATTCACTTATCAGCATAGTTTCTACTGCGAGGGATATACACTGAGACTGACTTTTAACCCCCACACGGGAACACAGCAGTGCCTACAGGTGCCCCCTAGAAACCCCACCCCACATTGACTTGTGACTGTTTTTGCAGTGGCTGGCTCTCCATCATCTCTGAGATTCTAGGCAATGAGGAAGATCGCAAGACTTGGGAAAGGCTGAATGGCCTACTGCATTAGTAGAACAGAGAGAAATACAGCCAGAGAGGGAACACAAGCATGGGGAGTGAGAGAGGGAGAAGCAGGCTTCCCACTGAGCAGGAAGCCCAATGGGGGACTTGATCCCAGGTCTCCGGGATAATGACCTGAGCCGAAGGCAGTTGCTTAACCAAGTGAGCCACACAGGGGCCTCTTGCTTTCCTTTCTTCATGTCTTCCGCCCTGCTAGTCTTTATCCCAAAAGGAGTCTCATGTCCCCGTCTTGCTTCGGTCATCTAAAACCCGTCCTCGCCAGACTCTACTCAGATTGGACTTTCTCCAGACTTTCATTATAGCTGTGTATGTGGTTAAGATCTCTTGAAATTCTGGTGGTTAAAGAGGTGCCTGGGTGGCTCAGTCAGTTAAGCATCTGCCTTCAGCTCAGGTCATGATCTCAGGGGTCCTGGGATTGAGCCCTACATCCAGGCTCTATGCTCAGCGAGGAGCCTGCTTCTCCTTCTGCCCCTTCCCCTGCTCATTCTCTCTCTCTCTCTTAAAGTCTTAAAAAGAAATGTTAGTGATTAGGTATAACGACATGCTCTTGTCATTACAAAGACAAGATTCATTTCTTTTTTTGTTTTGTTTTTACGATTTTTGTTTATTTATTTATTTGACAGCGAAAAACACAGCTAAAGAAGGAACACAAGCAGGAGGAGTGAGAGAGGCAGAAGAGGCTTCCCGCCACGCAGGGAGCCTGATGCGGGGCTCAAACCCAGGACTCGGGATCGTGACCTGAGCCGAAGGCAGATGCTCAACAAGTAAGGCACCCAGGCGCCCCGTTAAGGTTCATTTCAAGGAGCTCTTCGGGGCACTCACCTGCCACAAGCAATCTGCGTTACTTCACTGCCCATCAGCTCCAGAACTCTTCTTGGATTAACTTCATCATTCATGGAATCATGTCCAAGCTGCCCACAGGAACCCGCACCAAAGGTAAACACACCTCCACTCTAACAAGGGACAAATATGACATGACTGCCTTGCATCTCCGAGTTTGAGTACACTCCTCAAAAAGCCTCTGCACACAAGATTCATACCACAACAGTCTGTACAAGAACGCAACACTCACTTGATCCTTCACCAAAATGCCTTCTTTGGAATGTTCATTAAGTTAAAAAATAATTTAAAAAAGGAAATCAGGACTACATCTTTATAGACCAAAGACAGTGCTGCTCAAGGGACCATGTGCCATCTGTAAATTTCCAACGTACAAGGATGTGTTAGGAACCAAATAAAATGAGGGGAAAGAGATAGGTGAAATGAGATAATTTTGCACAATCATTCATAGGTAAGAAATTAAATGTTCTACAACCCCCTGGTAAATTAGCTACTTTTTTAAACAGCTGTACTTTAATCAATGGCTAAGGCATTTCATTGAAGTGAATCTGTAACAGTATTTGGCCAACAGAAAAATACATTTTCATTTTCTCTGCGTGTGATAGTTTTAGAAAAAATAGGTTGATAATTTTAAAACATGAAGTGCATTGCTCTGTATTTTTCACATATTTAAATTGTTTTAAAGGAACACAGAATGTTGCTATATAGCATAAGGTTATTTATGTTGACCTGTTTTTAAACACCATGATTACTCTAAAAGATAATCAAGTGATAATCACCGTCTGTGCCACAGCCAGCACCAAAGCATCACAGAACAAACCAAAACACTCTGAGTCCCTCACCTTTGTGAGGACTGCTGTGTGTTCTTCTCCACAGCTAATATAGACGACTTTCTGCGTTCTTAAGAGTTTCACGTGGCAGGGAGACTCTCGATCTAAAATAAGAGAAAAATCAGAACGTTGCTACCATTTGTCTTTGAGATGAAATATACACAACTATCTCAGCATGAATTTTGGGTGCCCCTGGATCCCTGGCTCACATAGTCAGCTTCCTGCCTGCACATCCACTTGAATATCTACTAGACATCTCATTTTGAGTACATCTAAAACCTAGCGCATGTTTTCCCTACATTCCCCAACTCTGTCCACTCACCAACCCCCGACACAGACAGACAGACAGACACACACACACACACATACACGCAGTTTCCGTCATTCCATAAATGGCAATTCTATTCTTCCACTTTTCTTCTCTTTACTTCAACCACACACTCAACAATAAGCAAAACCAACTGGTCCCATCTTCACAGTATGTTTAAATCCGACTTAATTCCCACTGTCTCCAAACTGGTCTTCCAGCTTCCCTGGGGCCTGCACTAGCCGAAGTTCAGTTGGATCACTCCTCTCCTCAAAACATTCACTGTCTTCCCCTTTCACTGAGGGAAGCCAAACTCTTTCCTTTGCCCTCCACAGCCCTACATCAGCCGGCCTATACCACCTCTCTGACCTCCAGCTCTGCTGCTCTTCCCCTCGCTCATTCCACTCGAATACACCACCTATCTTCCCACAGTAAAGACTCCACACACCCTGTTCCCTCTGACTGAAACATTCTTTGCCCAGATAGCTGCATGTCCCCCCACCTGACCTCCTACAGGGCTCTGCTCAAACATCTTATCAAAAAGGCCCTCTCTGGAAACCTTATATGAAACAGGAAACTCTCCTCTCAAACACGTCTGACATACTATACTTCCACCCACCAGCATGCAATCTCCACTGAGTCAAGAGTATGATCTTTTTTGTTCACTGCGGAACCCTTAGAACCTGACATGGGGCCACAGCAGATTTGCAAGAAGCATGTGTTAAACAAATGAAAGTGTTTTTGAACTGAAGAGATGCATACATAGAGTTTACTTACCTTCCTCATCACTGAGCCCTAGCTGCCCTGCGTTATTCATCCCCCAGCCAAAAACTGCTCCTGAGAGAGACAGGGCGAAGCTGTGGGCCCCGCCTGCAGCCACCTGAGCCAGGGGGATGCCTTCCAGGGACCGCACCCTCTGTGGGCTGGCTTGGGAGGGGAACTCCTTCCCCAGGCCCAGCTGCCCATGGCTGTTCTTTCCCCATGTGAAGAACTGACCATCTGAAATAAAAACATGGTAACTGGTATTACTAGACATGATACAAGTTCCTTCCACAAAAATAACCTCATAAGAACAACCTAGTTGCCCTGTACAATCATTTGTTAGGTGCTCCCCCTCAACCCTCCGGAGAGCAAGGGACAGAGACACTTCATGCTATGAAGACTGCCAAAACCAAAACTCCCACCTATCATTACAACAGAGAGGTAAACTGAGTCTTACTGTCCTTCAAAGGTTATTAACATTTATACAAGGAAAAGAAAAAATTTAATGTGTAAGTCAATTTAGTTGTGAGTAGGCCAATGACCAGACTTCGATCCACTAAGGGAGATGAACTAGCTCTAACCACGCCAAGATCACAAAACCCAGGGCTCAGGAGGTCCAGCTTTGACCTGGCCTACCTCACAGAGCATGAAGCATGACATGGCACAGACTTCCCCTCAAACTTATCCTAATGTGCAGTATAGTATTATTTGCGGACATGGATTTCCCTAACTCCCTCCTTTTCACTTATTTGGGAGCTCGATAGAGACTATAGCTAAGAACAACCAATCTTCCCTATGTTCCAGAGCACTGAGGTTCAGTCCTGGCTCCTTCTCATCCTCCCCTGAGAGAGCAATGATGACCACGGCCTTCACTATCCACACCCCGAAAAATGTGTGAGCTGACAAAGGCTGTCTGAGAAACACCACTGTCCAAAAGGCCCAGTAAGTTAAAGGAGTCCAGTTAGATAATATCACATACAAATGCAAAGAGAAATGGTCCCCAAATTAACATGACATTAGCGTATATCTCAGTGTCACATTACCAGCTGCAAGAGCCAAGCAATGCCAGTTGCCACAGGACACCTGTAGTATCGTCTGCTGGTTCAGCTTTTGTATTAACCTAAAACAGAAAAAGCTTTCTTCTTAAGAAGGCATTCACAAACAGTAATAAATACTCCCAACAGTTGTAATAAATAACATCTTTCCTAAAAGACTTTATAAAATCAAATGCATCATCTTACATGATAGAATCCTATTAGGTCTTTCACTAACTTCCTACCTGTTAGGCAGTTACTATTAAGAGCAAAACAAAATAAAACAAAAAACACACCTGCACTTAATCCCATTACCACACTCTGTTACTCCGTTAATTCCCACCCTGTCATCTCTGAGGGAGAAACAAAGTAAGCTATAGAAACAGATCTCTAAGAATGTGGTTGCTGTCTATGTGGTTTTCAAAATGAAAGCAATGCAATGATCCAGCAATCCCACTTCTGGGGATCCATCTAAAAGAACTGAAAGCAGGGTCCCAACGAAATGGCTGTGCACCCATATTCAGAACA
This sequence comes from Spilogale gracilis, assembly GCA_004023965.1. Lineage (NCBI taxonomy): Eukaryota > Metazoa > Chordata > Mammalia > Carnivora > Mephitidae > Spilogale > Spilogale gracilis. The sequence continues at coordinate 91,795 of PITA01002727.1, read as the reverse complement.
GCATTATTCACAATGCCCATAGTAAAAGCAACTAAAGCGTCCGTCAACAGATGAATGTAAAAACAAAATGTGGTATATTTATACAAGGCAATATTAAATCAACCTGCAAAAGAACGGAAATTCTACATATGCTACAATATGGGTGAAACTTAAGGACATTATGCGAAGTGATATAATCCAGTAACAAAAAGGCAAATACTTTATGAATGTACTTATGAAAGATACCCAGAGTAGTCAGATTCATACAATCAAGTCTGATGCTGCTTGCTAGTGGCTGGGAGAGGAGAAATGGGGAGCTGTTATTTAAGGGGTACAGACTAATTTTTGCAAGATAAATTTTTGCAATTTCTGGAGATTGTTTACACAACTATATAAATAGTCTTAACATTACTGAACTATGCACTTAAAAGTGGTTAAGCTGAAAAAATCTTGTGTGAGGTATATTTTACCACAATTTTTTTAAATCACAACTTTAAAAAAATAAGGACCAAGCCAAAATTCCCTAGGATAATAAAGAGGAAGATCATACAGTCCTTTTCAAATCCTGCTCTTCTGCTTGCTCATGTGAAAGACAGGAACAAGAACAGCACTTATTTCACAGGGTTGTGGTAAAAAGAAAAACAAAACAAAACAAAACAAAAAAAATCCAAGTAACAGTGCATGGTGCTGGCCCACAGATTTGGGCACCTGGGAATATCTCCTGCTCTCTACTGCAATAGCCTGCAAGTTGCCAGGATCCTCTTCATTAAGTCTAAGCCACTGAACAAAGGAGTCAGATGGACACACTCTCAGAAGAGGGGGATCTCAGAAGACAGATGCCCACAGGGGGAGCAGGAAATTATTTCAAGTGACAAGCAGATATTACTTTTGTTAATGTTTTATTTTCTCAGATATAAAAGCTTATAAAACAGAGTGCACATAATCATTTAGTACCAAATAGAACCCAACTATTTTTTTTTACTAAGATAACTGTAGACTCACATTGTAAGAAATAATACAGAGAGTGTGCTTGTATACTTTGCCCAGTTTCCCTCAGTGGTGACATTTTTTGAGACTATAGCATAAGATCATAACCAGGATACGAACATGAATACAATCTATAGATCTTATCCATACTTCCCCAGTTTTATTTGTACTCAATTCTGTATATTAATTTTACCACCCGTGTAGGTTCATGTATTCACCATCACAGTCAAGATACTGAGCAGTTCGAACACCGTAAGGATTCCTCATGCTAAACTTTTAGAACCACTGTTCCCCTCCCCTATCCCTAGCCTCTGACAACCACCAATCTACCCTCCATTTCTAAAATTCTGTCATTTGGGGAATGTTATATAAATAAAATCATAGAGTAGGTAGTAACCTTTTGGGATTGGCTTTTTTGCCTCCCAGAAAAATTCCCTAGACATTCATCCAAGTTATACTGGTATCAATAGTCTGTAGAACCCACTATTCTTTAAAGTTGGAAAATGCAATACCGCCTAGAGGACCAATGTTTCAGAACTTTCATGCAGTAACAACCCTTTTTTTCCTGGCCAGTCTCCACTCAAATTCCCCACAGTTCTCCCTTTATGGGTCAACCATTACCCTTGTCACGACTTTCATAATCAGTTACAGAAAGGAAGCAGGTCAAAAGAACAAAGAAACAAGAGGGAAATTACAGCCTTGAGGTGGAAAGGACAGATATATAAAGAGTGCAGGCATATAATGTGTTTTACTTAGGCATCTCATTCTCTCCTCCCAGTAACTTTGGAAAGGTACACACGTTACAATACTCTACTTTTAAGTTAAGAAATCAAGGCTTAGGTAAGTTAATCAACTTACCCAAGGTCATTCACCTCATTAATAATAGTCCCAGTATTAGAATGTGAGGGCTGTTTCACTTCAAAGCTATGTTACTTTCTACAAGACCAAGGTATGAATTAAGAGATTTATTTGAATGAAGTTACAACACAAAATTATACACAAACCAAAGCCTCGAAAGTCATCCATAACTTAGACATGACTACTAAAAATTAAACTGTTACTACAACACAAGTTACTTCATTTTTAGAAACAAAATGAAATGCCATTAAAAATCTTTGAATCTCTGGTCATCAACAAGTGAAATATTTTTGTCATTTACATTACAAATCTTTTCCTTAATATTTACATAATATATATAGTACCCTTTTTTTCATATTGCCACTCTCTTTCTCTTCCCCAAAATTCAACCAATTTTGGGGAAAATGAATCCAAGATATGACCTGTTCTAAATCAGGAAATGAACCTAATCATGTTTACCTCCATGTTCCTCTTTTCCTTAAAACAGCTTTTGATTAAAGTGACAAAAACCTAAGAAGGGCAAAAAAGGAAGAGGAACAAGAGTATTTTGTCGTTTAAAGGGGACAATAATTGGGCAGAGGAGGAGAGGCCATTTATTAAACAGCCTTATAATAAGCAATAACTGTGCTGGACACCCTTAACAATGGTGATGCAAAAATGAATAATCCAGGTCTCATGTCATCAAAAGTTCCCAGCTCTGAATGACCAACAGTTATTAGAGAAAAATACAGTTATAGTCATTAAATACAGTTATAGAGAATGTGCAAGTATGACAGTATGAGTGTGCTCTATTGTTGGTCATATAAAAGAGCAGGAATAAAGTGATGGAAATAAACTTGTGGCCTCTTTGATTACCAAGAACCCTGCACAAACTGAGACTCCAGCCCCTAAGAACACCTGGAAGTAACTTCAATATTTCGAATGTTTACTTAGTGGCGAAGCACCTGTTAGATACTTTATTAAACCACCTAAGATTCAGAAATTAAGTAAATATTTAAAAGTCTTAAAACCACTGTATTAGTATTTTTATTTAAAAAAAAGAAAAACTTCTGCACACCTGGTATTGTAGCCGTTTGTGATGCTAATAATGGCTAATTTTTGCAAATGGATCAACCTTTTGATTCTGGTTTAGAGTCCTTAATTGAGTGATTGATTTAGGCTTACAATTTTAAGTTAAAGATTAGTATGTCCAGCAAGAGAAAAGATGCTTTTTTTATTCAAACATTTACTGAATTCCAAACACTGTGCTAACAACTAGATTACTAGAATAAATAAAGTACAATTCCTGAACAACTCACGTTTTTTAACTGGAGACAGACACTTCTATAAATAAATACAGTTTTGTGACAAGTGCTATAAAGTATAAAGCACAGTTGTGGCATCAAAAACAACAACAACAAAAAGAGCAATTAAATAAAGAAAAACAGAACTAAAACAGAGTCTAACGAAGCAACAGCAGGAAAGAGTACATATAGAACTGACATCTGAACACTCAGATTCCCGTCTGTGACATTCTTACCTGGGCACTGCCACTGAGTCCTCAGTGGTCATGAGTCCTAGCTGACCGTCACTGCCTGCGCCCCAAGAAAACAGCTGGCCCCGGTCACTGAGGGCCAGACTGTGTGACTCACCACACGCCACATGGACAATGTGCTGATCTGCCAAAGCTCCAATTTGCTCTGAAAGAGACCAAACCGAGGAGGAAAATGTAGAGCCTAGAAACAGGAATCACACAAGATTTTCTTGCACAGAATTAACCTTCTAGGCAGTGTTTTTTTTTTTCCCCCGAAAAGAACCACGAAATCTGAATACTTACAGAGACGATAAAAATTTCATACATTTCTACACGTTCTCAGTTGAGACCACTGCTACACTGGGTAACACACATGCCTGAAGCAGCACATATATCCCAGACGTTCCCCGTGGGACTGGTGCTCCTCTTCAGGGAGAAGCCTGAAGATTTACTCTCTGGAGACACTGAACCAGAGAGGCCCAAACGTGAGTGGGAATTAGGCATATTACTTAAAGTAGTGGGACTGAGTAAAATTCTGCCTGGGAACATTATGACTCTTTCCCAGAGCCCTCCCTCCCTAATCCAGAAAACATCTTTCTCCCCGAGGTTCCAGAACACAGCTTCATACAGATCTAGCCAAGAAAAACAAGAATTTCTCTGAGAAAAAAGGCCCCAAAGAGAAGATCCACAGATATTGACATCTGCGGGTCCTCCAATGAAAATGTCCAGCTTCCTGAGAGTTAGCGAGCTTTGCCCTCACACAGCTCCACTCACATTTTAGAACCACACTCTTAAATATAAAGCCTGGGCAAGGATAATTACATATGAGAAAAATGCTAACATGAAAGAAAAAGAGCCAAAGAAAACCAAAAACAAACAAACAAAAACCCAGAAAATGTACTCAGAACATAAGGACCATGCTGGGAGCAGGAAAAAAAAAATTAAGTTGTCAGAAAATAGAAGATAAGGACCATTCAAACATTTGAGGAATGAAATCATCTTAAAAAACAGAAATACGAAAGAATGGTTCTGCTACTGGGGAAACATGTCGAGTTTTCTTTTTTCTTTTTTTAATTTTTTTTTTTGAAGATTTTATTTATTTGACAGAGAGAAACACAGCGAGAGAGGGAACACAAGCAGGGGGAGTGAGAGAGGGAGACGCAGGCTTCCTGCCGAGCAGGGAGCCCGATGTGGGACTCGATCCCAGGTCTCCGGGATCATGACCTGAGCTGAAGGCAGATGCTTAACCAACTGAGCCACCCAGGCGTCCCTATGTCGAGTTTTCTAAGGCACCCCCGAAATGGGCCACTTTTGCTTGGCTTTGGTATCTTGTAGATGGGAAAATGCAGCCCCCTGGCATACTGGCTGCGATGGCATCAGTTAAACTGCAAGGATTGCATAAACCCGTATACCATCAACTGACTGAGTGACTGTGGGGACCATGCGGTCATAATGAACACAAGGTACATTGCATTTTCTGGAAATAAATGAGAACAAAAAGTATACTCCTCGCATACTGGCTATCCAGGTGGATTTAAACAAGTAATAGCTGCTCAACCTCACCAGAAGAATCCAATAGCAATTGTGAAACTAGCTATTTATGGCATACTGCCAAAAAACCTTCACAAAAGAACTCTGATGGAGAAATTGCATCTTTTCCCAGATGAGGAAAAACCAGAAGATATTCGCAAGAATTTAGTGGAAGAGCTTCCTTAACCACGAAAAGTACCCAGACGTCTAGATTAGTACACACAGGAAGAAACAGAAGCTTTCCCAAGAGTGTGGTCTTCATCGGAAGATTATCGGCCCTAGGAGAATGAGAATGAAAATTGTAGGAGAGAGCCATGCGGTGACTGAAGCTTCTTCCTGATGAGTCTCTCCCGAGCTACAGACAGAGTGGGACAGCCACGGCATTCTTACAAGGAACTTGTCGTGGGTGCCAAAAGCTTGTGGAGAAAGCTCAGGAGATGATACTCCTTCGATAGGAAATTGCAATAAAATACATTATTTTATAAAATTATTTTATTATATAATCCAATTTGAATTGTTGTAAGTGATGATAAGAATAAAACTGCTTACTTGTTAAAAAAGAAAAGAAAAGAAAATGAAAATATGGCAGCATAAATTAAAGACAAAAACCTTTCAAAAGCAGAATGGGAAATAAGAATTGAAGAATTTGAAGAATTCCCACAACTATGTGGTTAACTAATCTTCAAGAAAACGGGAAAGAATGTCCAATAGAAAAAGACAGTCTCTTCAACAAATGGTCTTGGGAAAACTGGACAGCAACATGCAGAAGAATGAAATTGGACCATTTTCTTACACCATACACAAAAATAAATTCAAAATGGATGAAAGACCTAAACGTGAGACAGGAAACCACCAAAATCTTACAGGAGAACACAGGCAGCAACCTCTTTGACCTTGGCCAGAACAACTTCTTACTAGACACGTTTATAAGGGAAAGGGAAACAAAAGCAAAAATGAACTACTGGGACTTCATCAAAATAGAAAGCTTCTGCACAATGAAGGAAACAATCAACAAAACTAAAAGGCAACTACAGAATGGGAGAAGATATTTGTTTTTTGTTTTTTTTGTTTTTTTTTAAAATATTTTATTTATTTATTTGGCAGAGAGAAACACAGCGAGAGAGGGAACACAAGCAGGGGGAGTGACAGAGGGAGAAGCAGGCTTCCCGCCGAGCAGGGAGCCCGATGTGGGACTCGATCCCGGGTCTCCGGGATCATGACCTGAGCCGAAGGCAGTCGCCTAACCAACTGAGCCACCCAGGCGCCCCAGGGAGAAGATATTTGTAAAGGACATAGCTGATAAGGGGTTAGTATCCAAAATCTATAAAGGACTTATCAACCTCAACACCCAAGAACCAAATAATCCAGTTAAGAAATAGACAGAAGACATAAATAGATATTTTTCCAAAGAAGACATCCAGGTGGGTAAGAAACACATGAAAAGATGCTCAACATCCCTCAGGATCAGGGAGATACAAATCAAAACTATGATGAGATACCACCTCACACCAGTCAGAATGACTAAAATTAACAAGTCAAGAAAAAACAGGTGGGCGCCTGGGTGGCTCAGTGGGTTAATGCCTCTGCTTTCAGCTCAGGTCATGATCTCAGGGTCCTGGGATCGAGGCCCGCATCGGGCTCTCTGCTCGGCAGGGAGCCTGCTTCCTCCTCTCTGCCTCTCTGCCTACTTGTGATCTCTCTCTCTGTCAAATAAATAAATAAAATCTTTAAAAAAAAAAAAAAGAAAGAAAAAACAGGTGTTGGTGAGGATGCAAAGAAAGGGGAACCCTCCTACACTGTTGGTGGGAATATGAGCTGGTGCAATCACTCTGGAAAACAGTATGGAGGTTCCTCAAGAAGTTAAAAAGAGAACTACCCCATTATCCAGCAATTGTGCTATTAGGTATTTATCCAAAGGATATAAAAATACAGATTCAAGGGTTAAATGCGCCCTGATGTTCACAGTAGCATTATCAACAACAGCCAAATTATGGAGAGATGTCCATCAAGTGATGAATGGATAAAGAACAAGTGGTCTGTATATACACACACACACTGGAGTATCAGTCAGCCTTCCAAAAAAATGAAGTCTGGACATCTGCAATGATGTGGATCAAACTAGAGTGTATGACATGAAGTGAAATAAGTCAGAGAAAGCCAAATACCATATAACCTCACACATATGTGGAATCTGAGAATGAAAACAGATGAAGATGGTGGGGGTAGGAGAAGGAAACAAAGCATAAGAAACTTGTAATGATAGAGAACAAACTGAGGGTTGTTGGAGGGAGGTGGGTGGGGAATGGATATTACAGAGGGCACTTGTTGTGATGAGCACTGGGTATTGTATGTAAGTGATAAATCACTGACTTCTACTCCAGAAACCAATATTGCACTATATGTTAACTAATTAAAATTTAAATTAAAAAAAGAAGAAGAAATTTCCCAAGAAATAGAACAAAAAGGCAAAGGGCAAAACAGAGAGGGCAAAAAAGAAAGAAAGGAGGGGATTATTTCAAGAGGTCCAATAATGGAAAAATAAGAACTCCAAAAAGAAAATGGGGAAAACACAAGGTAAAACATTTCAAAGAAGAAACACAAAGAAAAGTTCTCATAAGGATTTCAATTTCACATTCATAAAACCTATAAAGGACTCAGAATAATGACTGATGACTTACTCAGAGCACTTCTTGAAATTCTAGAACACCAAAAAAGACTCTTAAAAGTTTCCAGAAAAGAAAACAGTTTATATACAATAGAACAGGGATCAGAATGGCATTATATTTCTCAGAAGCAATACTGAAAACTAGAAGACAATGCCTTCACAATTCTGAAGGAAAAGAACTTCCAGCTGAGAATTCTGTCCTAACTAACCACGAATCGAATGTGAGGAGAGAGGAAAAAAGGAATAATTTTCAGGCATGTAAAGCTCTCAAAATATTTTACCTTCAAATGCTGACTCTCTCATAAAGTTACCATAAGATAATGCCTCTTAAACAAAGGAAGATTCAGGATTCAAGAAACAAAAATCTTACATAAGAAGAGGTGAAGAACATTTCCAAAACAGCTATTATGCAGCAGTCCAATGAGGCAATTTTCACTCCAAGGTGAAAAGTGAAATACAACCTGATGAGTTTTATATTGTTATGACTTTTAGAGTTCTCTCAGAGAAAATAGAGGTTACTATGCAAAAGAAAAAAAAAGATATAATTAACTCCAGAAAACACATAAAATGTTTTACAGGAAATAAAAGGAATCACAGAACACAGAACCATAGTAACCAAATATAATTTGCATAATCAAAAATTTAATTGTCAATTGATTTAAGCAATCAATTATTTGGGAAAGGATAAGTATCTAGGGGAGGAAGTGGAAAGAGTAGGTGGAAAATACAAAGAAATTCTAATTTTCCCCAGTGTCTCTACATTATGTCCAATACTGAAAAAAAAAATCAAGAAAGAGCATTGTAAGCATGTCATTTAGAAGAGGTAAATATTAAAAGAAAGAGCTAAAATTGTTGACAGAAATGAGACTACGGAGACTGCAGGGGAGGCAGGGAGCTTCTGTCTGACCTAAAGATAGTTTGTATAAATATATTACTTGGAAACAAAAAGTTTTTTTTAAATTAAGCAACTGAAAATATGCTCACATCAGAGAAATCTCCTAAAAGAGGCTTTAACTCCTCTAGTTCCCATTGCCCTATTTCTTTAACCTATACTCACTATTAGGCCCTATATCCCAACTCAGGTTTGCCTCATGCACTAGGAACAGTCCTATCTTTATTTTGGAATAAGGTACAAAACTCCTATTGAAGTACCTTGGGTGATTCAGACTCTACTCCTCTGACCAAATATCCACCTTGTACCACAGTTCCAGGACTTGGGCAGCTTTTATGCCCTCCTGGGCCTGGGTACCTGGCCTGACACCTCAGCCATGTCTAATACCTGACCTCCTATGCCCACTGTTAGCATTCAGCCTAACATGACACTAGTAAGTTTCTCCACTGTCTGACGGGACACTCTCTACCTGATTTGCCACAATTTTCTTGCCTCAAAACCTGTCAATAGCAACCCTCTTGATCTTGTTTATTACCACAGCTGAACAGTCTCAAAAAGGGCATGTCTAGATTCCAAGTACCATTTATTCCCAATGTGGTCAAACCTGAGACAAGCCAATTCCCGTCCCATCACGTATCAGCCATCCAAACAGACATCAAACCATCGCTGCCACAACAACAAAACCTGTAGCCCCAAAGTCATCATTCAGTAAGGCAAAAATGTGTGAAGAATCAAGCCAGTGACTGCACCAAGTCCAAATTGTCCACTTCTTTTGGCCAGAAAACTAAGCTCATCTGATTCAGATTGGGGATCTGTAACAGTGAAATCATAATCCCTCTTCTAGAATCCACTCCCCAGGTCAGGCCAATGTGGGAATAAATGCTTCATTCACACCTCTTCCTGCACACTCCCCTGCTCTAGTTGGGGGAACGCACAGGCTGCAGTGTACATTTTCACATGCAGTCTCTTCGGTTCATTCTGTCAAGACTCTGTGCTATATTTTGCAGATCATGACAGAACCTCAACCCACACATTAAAATAATTAAACACACTGAGAAATATTTGGCATTTTTTGAGGTAAAAGTATATTTTCTCTTTGATCCTCTCAAAGCAACCCTTTCAAGTCTTTAACAGTCTTCAGCAATGTTCTCAACTCAAGAAGAGACAAGATAATCGGGCAGAACAGTGGCCAATGTGGGGTGCTGCTTAAAGCAAGTCAGCAGCTCAAGTGGACTTACGTTATTATGATTATTCCTACTTGGCTTTTGAGCCCAGCAAATTTTTAATGTATTTTCAGGTTAACAATGATTTGGGCATTAAACCTTCAAAGGGTGGCAACAGAGAAGGATGGCATGAGCTTACAGGGTAGATGCACGTTGCCAACACTTTCCTAATCCTGCAATAACCCTGTGAGGCAGGGTTATGATAAGCCCCAACTCAGAAGACATATGTAATTTGGCCAAGATTCACAACTAACTAGTGGAGGAACTAGAACTGGATCCCAGGTCCTTCTGACTTTAGAGCCCATTGTACCCAGTAGGCTGTATTATATTCTGTCATGGAAAAAGATAGACAGATATGAAACTGGTAAAAGTAACAATGAGGTGATTAGTCTAGATAGGAAATATGGGAAATGGACTCTTTCTCCTTATTGTTCAGATGAGAAATATATTCAGTACTTTGCAGCTGGATGGAAAGCAGAGAATATACAAAATTAGTACTCAATATTCGCTCTTAAATTTTTAACTAATAAAATAATAATAAATTAAATGTCAGCAGTTGGTATGACAAAAGGGATTAAACTCTCATTACTTAAATGTCTCTTCTCTGAGTTTCCAAATTGTTTACTCTAAGATTTTTCTTTAAGAGTAGAAAACAAAAGGCAGGGCCATCCTGTGAGAAATTCTGTGCTTTGCCCTGACATCCTGTAGATTCTAAGTCCTCACATTCACCCAACCCTCCTTCTTCCTGTTTCCCATCGAACTCACCCAAGTGCACGCCTTGCCTCTCTCTGCTACCTTCTGCTCTCCCCTGGCAGTGCTCCCCCGGTACTATCAACCCATTCTGAGGGGTGCTGCTGACTTTTACTGAAGATCTGGGATGAGGGAAATAAGCATTAGCTCAGCAAACCACTCAAAATAAAATATAATCCAAATTCTCCTGCAGATCCCAAAAACAGAATTTCCTAGTGCCTGACTCTCCTCCTGGAGTCCCTTGTCTTCCCACAACATGACTAGGCTCTCTCCCCATTGTTTGCTTCTCTATCTGTCTTGTCCTAAGCCATATTCCAACTACTTTCTTAATTATCCTCATCTAAACATTTGGGGGAGGGGAAGTCTGGGCTATGCTTAGTGGAGTCTCGACTCCACAACACAACTCACACTTTAAAGTGATCCCCCCCCAATAAAAGAGATCTCTCTACAACAGGAATTATATCTTGTTTCTGAGCCAAGACACTCAAACCAGGGTCAGTTTTTCAAAACCAAATTTTTCATTTATTGCACAGTAAAACTGATCTTTTATAAAGTACAAGTCTGTGAATTTTAGCACATGTCACAAAGAAGATATGGAATAGTTCCATCACTCAAAAAAAAAGTCCCTGGGTCACACACTCTACTCATCCCTAACTCCTGGCAACCACTAATCTGTTTTCTAGCATCATAGTTTTTATATTTTCAATGCTGTCACATAATGGAATCCTATAGTTTCTAATCTTTCAAGACTGGATTCTTTCACTCAATATAATATAGTGAGCCTAAAGACTCATCCAGGTTGTAGCATGTATCTCATAGTGTGTTCCTTTTTTATTAGTGAGTAGTATTCCACTGTGTTATGGATGTACCACAAAACATTGTTCCCAGTTTTGAGCAATTACAGAGATGCAACAAACATTTCTGTACAGGTTACTGTATGAGAGTAAGTTCTCATTTTTCTGAAAGAAATGTACAGGAGTAGGTATTTTAAACTTCCTAAATTATTATTTTTGAAGTCAATTTCTTAGATATAGCATACAGTTGGGTTATTTTTTTAAATCTAATATAAGATCTATATTTTGATTGTCTTGTTTAGACTATATTTAATAATATTATGGATATATTTGGATTTTTAACCTACCTTATTTGCTTCCTGTTCATTCCCTCTATTTTCCAATGCTCTTTTTCCTCATTCCTGTGTTTGCATTATTTAAATACTTTCTAGCATTTTATTTTAATTCATTGTGACCTTTTTAACTATATTTCTTTGTATAGTTATCTAAGTGATTGCTCTAGGGATTATAATATAAATAATTATCTTTTCAGAGTCTACTTAGAATCAATACCATTTCAAATAAAATGCAGAAATTTTACCACTATATAGGTTCCTTCAGTCTCCCCACCCAAGCCACAGCACACTTAAATACTACATCTGCAACATTTTGAAAACTCTATCAGCAGGTTATAATTTTTGCTGTCAATCAGTATATTTTTTAAAGATTTTATTTATTTTCAGAGAGTGAGAGAGAGAACACAAGCAGGGAGAGCAGCAGGCAGACGGAGAAGCAGACTCTTGACTGGGCAGGGAACACAATGCAGGACTCAATCCCAGGACCCTGGGATCATCACCCGAGCCAAAGGCAGAAGCTTAAGTGACTGAGCTGCCCAGATGTCCCCAATCAGTATATCTTAAAGAACTCAAGAAGAAAATAGTTTATTTGCCCATATATCTACTATTTCTATTGTTCTCTATTCATTCCTGATGTTCCAACATTCCTTCAGGTATCATTCCCCTTCTGTCAAAATAACTTCTTTTAGCAATCATTCAGTACAGGTCTGCTGGTTACAGATTTTTTGACTTTTCCTTCATCTAAAAATGCCTTCATTTCACATACATTTGTGGAGACTGCTTTTTGCTGGATACAGAATTTTGGGTTGACTTCTTTTCTTGCAGCACTTTAAAAATGCTGTGCCACTTATGGTCTCCATAGTTTCTGGGGTGAAATCCATAACCATTTGAATATATATTTCTCTACAGATAATATGTGTTTTTCCCCTGGTTGCTTTCAAGTATCTTGTCTTTAATTTTTACAAGTTTGATTATGATCTTCTTGGTGTGGATTTCTTTGGTTTATTTCACTTGGGTTTACTGCACTTATTGAATCTATTTATGTCTTCTGCTGAATTTAGAAATTTGTTAGCCATTATCATTTTCAGCACCACATTATTTGTCCTCTCCTGCTGGGATTCCCATGACATAAACATCAGACCTTCTGTCCTTGTCCCACAGGTCCCCAGAATACTGTTTGATTTTTTCCCTTCAATCTGCTCTGTTATTCAGATTGGGGTATTTTGAGGCGCCTGGGTGGCTCAGTTGGTTAAGCGACTGCCTTCAGCTCAGGTCATGATCCTGGAGACCTGGGATCAAGCCCTGCATCGGGCTTCCTGCTTGGCGGGGGAAGTCTGCTTCTCCCTCTCTCACTCCCCCTGCCTGTGTTCCCTCTCTAGCTGTGTTTCTGTCAAATAAATAAATAAAATCTTTAAAAAAAAAAAAAAGATTGGGGAATTTCTACTGGCCTATCTTCAACTTCACCAATTCTTTCCTCTGTCCTCTCCATTCTGCTATTAAGGCCATCCAATGACTTTTTCATATTGGCTGTCTTATTGTTTCTTCTTTATATCACCTATTTCTTTGCAGAGAATTTCATTTTTCCATTTAGTTCACAAGGGTTTGAGTCAGCTAGGTGGAACATCCGGATAACAGCTGCTTTAAAGTCTTCATCAGATAACCACAACACTTATGTCATTCCACCACTGCATCTACTGATTGTCCCTCATTAGACTAGTTGAGTCTTCTTCTTTTGTTTTATTTTTTAAGATTTTATTTTTACTTATTTGAAAGGGAGAGAGAGATAGCACACGCCAGTACAGAAATGGGGGGAGAAGTAGAGGGAGAGGGAGAAGCAGGTTTCCCACTGAGCAGGGAACCCATTGCTGGGCTCGATCCCAGGACCCTGAGATCATGGCCTGAGGTGAAGGCAGAGGGTTAAGCAACTGAGCCACCCAGGCACCCCCTTCCTGGGTTTTCATATGCTTTGTGATTTGGGATAGTACCATAAACATCCCAAGTAATAGAAGACTCTGTGACTTATTTTAAGTCTTCTGGAGAACTGTGACAGCTGTGTTCCAAAAGCTTCTGTCGTGCCATTTGCATTTGTGCCCTGTATGCTCCAGAGAGGCCAGTCTGGGATGTGGGTGGTGGTCTATGTGTTAGTTCAGTTCTTAGAGTCATTTATATGCTAAGTAGGATAAGATCCACACATAAACAGCTCAGGAATGAGCCCAGCAGTTCATAGATGACTACAGGCAGTTGCTTTCCCAAGGTCCTCCGTTCCTGAAATCTATGAAATCTGCCCAACACTTTCCGCTTCCTGGGGCTCCTTTGCTGCTCTCTAGCCCATATACTGTATTTCCACAGCTCTACCTGCCTCTGGGGCCAAACTGCAGGAGCGCTGGAGGGGGGAAATGGGAAACTCAATGGCAATCCAGTGGTACTTTGAATTCTGGCCTTCTTTCCCAATCCACGTACCCGTCTTTGCTTTTCAGAGTCCTCAAATAGCTACTCCATGCATTCTGTCCAGGTTTTATAGTTGCGTTCAGGAGAGAGAGAAAAGAATGTGCTTACCCCATCTTTCCTAAAACTGGAAACCCAGAGACAGAATTTTAAAATAACGTTTTTTTTCTGTACATGTAGGGCTTTTTGTTTTGTTTTTGTTTGTTTTATATTTTGGTTGATCAGAGGAAGTCCACAAACTGTCTTTGTTCAACCTGGCTAAATTTAAAAAAACAAAAACAAAAACAAAGGCACAGTTCTCCCACAAGTGCTCCAGCTAAAATTATATTTAACCTTCCTCTACAGTGAAGGGCTGGATTCCTGGAGATAGGCAGCATCTCTGAGCAGCTGACACTTCACTGAAATTATCCAGGACTATCAAACACTTACTTGCTTAATCCTATGTATGACTGCCCAAGTTCAATCATTAAGCCAAATCTTTTCAACTAAAGAATGAGAAAAAAAAAGACCAATTATAATAGAGTTCAGAGTAGTATTTCTCAGTTCAGAGACAGGTGACTTTATCTTGGGCTACAGTGTTCATAAATAACCATATCCACCAAAACAACAGCAACAACAATGATGATGATGAAATCACTTACACACTATGAAGAATGCTTCTGAAAATATTTTCTTCTCAAAACCATCAATTTCAAATTACCATGTATGCTTTCAGAGGCCGTAAATCAGATACACTAAGGCAGAACATATGGAGGCCTGTCACAGGCAAAGGGAGGGGAGAAGACTGTGTTTGTGACTCATTGGCACTATACCACTAGACAGAATAAGATCAGCTGCAGTGACTCAGTTATTTTCAGGAATTCAGAATTGTCAGTCATGGCATAATCTGATGCTTTAAAAGGGTTTTAATAGAGAGGTATGGTTCCAGTCCAAGATGGCAAGGTAGGAAGACCGTGAACTCACTTCCTCCACAAAACACACACCAAATCCACATCTCTTGACAGAGCAATTCCTCCTGAAGAACAACTGAGGGCTGTCTCAACAGCTTCAGCACATCAGAAGATAGACCACACAGAGAATAGCAAGAAAGAGAGAAGAAACAGTTACAAAGACCCAGTTACAAAGAGAAGCCCCATCCCAACACTGTGAACTGCAGTGGGGATGGATAATACTAAAGAACCATGGGCAGATCTACCACAGGACACGGGAAAAAAGCCTCAGTTTAAAAGAGCAACCAGGATCTAAAAGATCTGCTCTAGAACTCCACCAAATGGTGGGAGAGAGGTTGGAACTCTCTCCGGGTCTGAGGGGCTGGACAGCATCATGGTTTACACATTCTTCTTCCACCTTAAAAGCATGGATGAGAACAAGGTCCACACCCCAAGTGGCCTAATGCCTCAGCGAGCCCTGGGCCTCTAGCCCACACCAGCCAAAGCCATCCCAATAAGGTGAGCCCAGCATACACCACCACAACACCCATGGTCAATGCTCACTAGAGCTCTAGCCATTGCACCAAGGTGACGCAGGCACAAAGCACCGTATGACACTCCAGCTCTGCACCACTTTGGCCTCAGATGGCTAAGGTTCCCCTGATGCAGAGTGCTCCAACACCCTGGCTCATGCTAGCTTTGGCCTGGCCACCCCACACCCACCACATGGAATACCCCAGAACCCGAGTCCATGCCTGGCTCTGTTCCACCTTCCCTACCAGGGCATCCTCTACATGGAATGACTCAGGAACCCACAGCCCATACCCCACCTTGTCTCCAGGCACCCATTAGGATGTCCCCTGTGTACAGTGCCCTGGGGCATCCTTGGCCCTAGCCCACATTAACCTCGGCTCCAGTTGAACCACCAGAGCACTCCCTATGATGAGCACCCCAGAACCCCCCAACTTACACCCACTTCAGCTTTAGCAAGCCCGGTAACCTGTATACAGAGACCCAGGACAACACAACCACACCCAATTCAGCTCTGAGCATCCCACTAGGGCAGCCCAGTACACAGTGCCCTTGGACTGCAAGCCCATGCCAGCCGCCATTCAGCTGGCCAGGCAACGTCACCAGGCACACACAGTCTACACAGGGATGACCGTACACAACTTCCTTCAAGTTCAGAAGTAGCTGAACCCATTGAAACAAACACACAAGTCAGGCAAAAATGAGACAGAGGAAAGTGCTCCAAATAAAAGAACAAGACAAAAACCTTAGAAAAAGAACAAAATAGAGAAAAGCAACATGCCTGATAAAAAGTTTAAAAGTAATGGTCATAAAGATGCTTGCTGGACTGTAGAGGAAAATGTAAGAACTCAGAGAACTTCAACAAAGAGATAAAAAATATAAAAAAGAATCAATGAGAACTGAATAATACAATAACTGAAAGGAAAAATACACTAAAGGGAATCAACAGATCAGCAGATGGAGAACAGAGCAGTGACCTGGAAGACAGAGAAATGGAAAGCACCCAAGGGGAACAACAACAACAACAAAAAGAATTTTTAAAAAGTGAGGAGAGGTCAGGGGGCATGCCTGGCTGGCTCAGTTGGTAAAGCATACGAATCTCAATCATGAGGTTGTGAGTTTGAGCCCCACACTGGGTGTAGAATTTACTTTTTAAAAAGTGGCTACTTAATGCAGTTTAAGTTCTACTAACACACTATTTGTTCATTTTAATAATCCTGCTGATTCTCTCATTAGCTATCATTAGGGAAAAAAAGTAATGAACACAATCACCATTAACAAAGTTTGGTCTCTCTGTATTCATATAAAAAAAAACAGTTACTTTAAAAAAATAATAAATGAGGATAAGTTAAAATACAATTTAAAAAATACATGGAAACAATGAAAATGAAGACACAAATCCCAAAATCTTTGGGAAGCCCTAAAAACTACTCTAAGAGGGAAATCTACAGCATTGCAGGACTACCTCAAGAAAGGAGAAAAATCTCAAAGAAACAATGTAGCACTACACCTTTAGCAACTAGAAAAAGAATAAACTAAACCCGAGGGGAGGAGAAAGAAGAAAATAATGACAATAAGAGCAGAAAAACAACCCTAAAATTTATATGGAACCAGAAAAGACCCCAAATTGCTAAGGAAATGTTGAAAAAGAAAAACAAAGCTGAGGGCATCAAATTGCCTGATTTCAAGCTTTATTACAAAGCTGTGATCACCAAGACAGCATGGTACTGGCACAAAAACAGACACATAGACCAGTGGAACAGAGTAGGGAGTCCAGATATGGACCTGAACGCTCTGGTCAAATAATCTTCAACTAAGCAGGAAAAAATATCCAGTGGAAAAAAGACAGTCTCTTCAATAAATAGTGCTGGGAAGATTGGACAGCTACAGATAGAAGAATGAAACTCGACCATTCTCTTAACTACACACAAAGACAAACTCAAAACGGATGAAAGTCCTCAATGTGAGGCAGGAATTTATCAAAATCGTAGAACATAGGCAGTAACCTCTTTGACATCGGCCCCAGCAACTTCTTCAAGACATGTCTCCAAGGGCAAAGGAAACAAAAGCAAAAATGAACTTTTCGGACTTCAAAATAAAAAGCTTCTGCACAGCAAAGGAAACAGTCAACAAAACAAAGAGGCAACCCACAGAATGGGAGAGGATATTTGCAAATGAAATTACAGACAAAGGGCTGATATCCAAGATCTATAACGAACTACTCAAACTCAACAACCAAAAAAAAAAGATAATCACATCAAAAAATGGGCAGGAGACATGAACAGGCACATCTCCACAGAAGACATACAAATGGCCCGACACAAGAAAAAAACGTTCATTATCTGTTGGGAGCCGCCCGGGTCTCGTAAGCTGATGGAGTCACCATGGGGAAGATGGCAGTCTGAGCACAGCTCCTGCCTCACAGGAAAACTCACTGACTTCCATAAGTTTCAGTGAGAAGGTAGCAGTAGAAGCACAGCTCCTGCTGCCGTAAAATAACCCCACTAGGCCTGACATGGTCACAGCAAGGAAAGAGCAGTCTGAGCCTTGCTCCTGCTGATGGTGAGAAACTGGCATCTCCTCTTTCTACTGATTGGTCTTTATCCTAAAAGCAAAAGCACATTACTCTTAACAGGGCCTCAGGATGTTCTAAACCAAACTGAGACTCCCTTACAGTCCTTTAAGAGTGTACTTTTTGTACTTTCCCTTTAAATCTCCTGCAGCTCTGTGGAGAGGATTATCAGGGCTCTTAAATGGTTAAATACAGGGCTTAATATAAGAACTAAAACTGTACTAACAAGAACATTGCCACGCACACAAAGGATCCATAAATAAAGAGTTCTGCACCCAGTCATAGAAGAGAGGCTTAAGCAAATGCTTTTACCTTTGCAAAATAAGTTATCTTTCTCTTTGACACCAAACAGACTTTTAGTCATTGTATTAATAATGTAGCTAAAACTTTGTACACAACTCTATCGAAGCCTTTCAATTGCCTTCTTGTTTGTAAAACCTGCTTAAAAAACACCATATCATTAGTCTACCCTTTATCATCTAGGCACCAAATGTAAAAAACTGTAAAAAACCTTACTGAATAACATGTCCATGGTTTGGTTAAAGAAGTTGACTCTAAATTGTAGATAGGTGTACACCTGCAAAAACATGTTCCATTGATTAGAGCGCTGTTTCACAAAAGCACTATGCTTCTCTAACGAAGACACTGTGTAGTCAAAAATCATTCTCTGTAAAAATTTTTTCCTTTATGAGAATCTTTAACTTGCTCCCTATAAATAAAGATACTGAAAGCTGACAAGGCAGAGATGCCTAGCAGGTGATCGCAAAGGAATCTTCAGGGCTCTCTCATTCGTCAACACTGTCTTTCCTTCAGGGACCCCTCGTTCAGTCGGAGCAGGCCTCCGGCAATCATCATTAGCTATCAGGGAAATTGAAATCAAAACCACATTGAGCTACCACCTTACGCCAGTGAGAATGGCCAAAATTAACAGGATAGGAAACAAGTGTTGGAGAGGCTGTGGAGAAAGGGGAACCCTCTTACACTGTTGATGGGAATGCAAGCTGGTGCAGCCACTCTGGAAAACAGTGTGGAGATTCCTTAAAAAATTAAAAATAGAGGGGTGCCTGGGTGGCTCAGTTCGTTAAGCAACTGCCTTTGGCTCAGGTCATGATCCCAGAGACCTGGGATCGAGCCCCACATCGGGCTCCCTGCTCGGCGGGAAGCCTGCTTCTCCCTCTCTCACTCCTCCTGCTTGTGTTCCCTCTCTGTCTGTGTTTCTCTCTGTCAAATAAATAAAATCTTTCAAAAAAAATTAAAAATAGAGCTGCCATATGACCCTGCAATTGCACTACTGGGTATTTACCCCAAAGATACAGAGGTAGTTAAAAGAAGGGCCATATATACTCTAACATTCATTGCAGCAATGGCCACAATTGTCAAACTGTGGAAGAGCCAAGGTGCCCTTCAATAGACGAATGGATAAAGAAGATATGGTCCATATATACAATGGAATATTATGCCTCCATCAAAAATGATGAATACCCAACTTTTGTAGAAACATGGACTGGACTGGAGGAGAGTATGCTGAGTGAAATAAGCAGCGCAGAGAAAATCAAGTATCATATGGTTTCACTTATTTGTGGAGCATAAGGAGAAATATGGAGGACAGTAGGGGAAGGAACAGAAATGGGAACTGGAGTAAATCAGGGAGGGAGAAAAAACATGAGAGAATTTGGACTCAGAAACAAACTAAGGCTCTTGGAAGGGAGAGGCATGAGGGATGGGTGAGCCTGGTGGTGAATACTGAGGGCACGTATTGCACGGAGCACTGGGTGTGGGACATAAACAATGAATCTTGAAACACCAAAAAAATAAAATAATGTAATAAAAATTAAAAATATTTTTTTAAAAATTGAAAAAGGAAAAAAGGACAATAAAAAAACAGTAGATTATGCACAATGCAGAATAAAGAAAATAGTAACAGCACAAACCAGTAAAATAGAAAACAAAAAGAGAAAAATCATTGAATCCAAACTTTTTTTTTTAAATTATCAGTAAAATTGATTAACCTCTACCTAGTCTAATCAGGAAACAAAGAGAGAATGCACAAATTATCTCTATCAGAAAAACAGACCTTACAGACATGAAAAGGATAACAAAGGAACATTGTGAAAAATTTTATGCCCCAAAATGTGACAACTTAAGTGAAGTAGACAAACTCCCTGAAAGACACAAGCTATGAAAACTCACCTAAGACAAAATAGGTCATTTGATTACCCCTGTATCTTTTTTAATTTTTTAATTTAAATTGTAACTAAAAATGCCCCCCAAAGAAATCTCTAGGCTCAGATGGCTTCAGTGCTGATTCTACTAACCATTTAAAGAAGAAATAATAACTTAAAATAAGCCTATATAAAATATAGACAAACTCTTCCAGGAAGCTAAAGGGAACACTTCCCAATTCATTGTATGAGGCTGGCATTACTGATAGAACAAAACCAAAGACATTAAAAGAAAAGAAAATCAATAATCCTCATGAATGCTGATACAAACCTTGCCAAATTTTTAGAAATCAAAAGAATATGTAAAAATCACCAAGTGAGATTCATCCCAGGAATGCAAGTTCAATTTAACATACAAAAATAATTCATGTAATTTATCACTCAGCAGACTAAGAATGAAAATCCATACAATCAATCACTTCAATAGGTTGAGAATAGCTTTTCACAAAATTCAACACTTACAGTTTAAAAAAAAAATCAGTAAGTATATCAGGGATCTTTCACAACTTGATAAAAGGAATCCAAGAAAAACCCACTACTAACAAAACACTTTGTGGTGAAAATGAATGCCTTCTCTCTAAGATCAGGAACAAGGCAAGGGTATCTACTTTTATCACTTCTATTCATCACTGTACTAGAGTTCACTCAGTAAAATAAGGAAGAAAGATGAAAGAAAACACATTGGAAGGAAGAAATAAAAGGAAGGAAGGATGGAAGAAAGGAATAAAACTGACTTATAGACAGGAGTATCATTTATGTAGAAATTCATAAGGAGGCTGCAAAAAATGCTAGTATGACTGTTAAGAGAGTTTAACAAGGTGATTCAAGATCAACATACAAAAAATTAACCATATTTCTATATAATACCAAATAAATTAAAAATTAAATTGTTTTTAAAATACCATGTATAATCAAATCAAATACATGAAGTACTTAGGAAAAAAATATGTACAAGGTCTGTTCGCTGGGAAGTACAAAATATTGCTAAGGAAATTAAGGATGACCAGCAAATGAAGACATGTACCATGTTCGGTCAAATGATTCAATATTGTTAAAGTGTCTGGGGCACCTGGATAGCTAAGTCGGTTAAGCATCGACCTTTGGCTCAGGTCACTGAATCCAGGGTCCTACGATTAAGGCCCACGTCCGGCTCCCTCTCCTCCTGCTGCTCCCTCTCCTCCCTGCTTGTGCTCTCTCACTATCTCTGTTTCTCTCCCTCAATTTCAAAAATCTTTAACAAAGTCAATCTCCCCAAATTGGTCCAGTGATTCAAAGTAATCCCAATGAAAATCCCAGCAGTCTTTTTGATAAAAACTGAAATGCTGATTCCCAAATTTATATGCAAAACCAACGACCTAGAATACCCAAAATATTTTTAAATTTTTTATTTAAATTCAATTTAAGTAATATATAGTGTATTATTATTTTCAGAGGTAGAATTCAGTGACTCATCAGTTGCATACAACACTCAGTGCTCATTACTTCAGGTGCCCTCCTTAATGTCTATCACCTAGTTATCCCATTCACCCACCCACCTCCCCTCCAGCAACCCTCAGTTTGTTCCCTATAGTAAAGGATCCCTTCTGATCTGCCTCCTTATGTGTTTCTGTCTTATTCTATTTTTCCTTCCCTTCCTCTATTTAATGTTTTGTTTCTTCAATTCCACATATGAGGGACGCCTGGGTGGCTCAGCTGGTTGAACATCTGCCTTCAGCTCAAGTCATGATCCCAGGGTCCTGGGATGGAGTCCCACATAGGGCTCCTTGCTGGGCAGGGAGACTGCTTCTCCCTTCTGACTACCACTCGACCTGCTTGTGTGCTCTCTCTCTCTCTGACAAATAAATAAATAAAATCTTGGAAAAAAAAATTCCACATATGAATGAAATCATATGGTATTTGTCTTTCTCTGACTGACTTATTTCTAGAATAGCCAAAAGTCTGAAAAAGAAAAACAAAGTCAGAAGATTTAGATATCTGCACTACATACTTTCAAGATTTACTATAGAACTATATTGATCAATATAGTATAGTACTGATTAAGGGTAGATATGTAGATTAAAGAAACAGAATGTCTAGAGGTAGACCAGTACATGCATAGCCAACGAATGTTCAAAGGTGCCAGGATAATTCAGTGGGAGCTAAAGTCTTTTTTTCAACAACGGTGCTGAAAACGGATATCCATATGCAAAAAAATAAACTTTGACCATTATCTCACAAACATACAAAATCTTAAATTGAAACAGATCATAGACATATATATAAGAGCTAAATGATAATATTTGATGAAGAAAACTTAGTAGAAAAATCACTCTAATCTTGGGTTAGGTAAAATTCTTCTTCTTTTTTTTTTTTTAAAGTGAACACATTGTTGAGGATTTTATTTAACTCATTAGTTAATGAGGGAACCAATAAGATGTTGCAGCTGGTTCACAGGAGAATCCAAAGAACAGATAAACTATAAGCCAGGGATTGGCCAACCAGTCCTGTGGGCCAAATCCAGCTTACTGTCAGTTTCTGTACAGCCTGCAAGAAAAGCATGGTTTTTGTATTTCTAAGTGCTTAAAAAATATCCAAAGAATTACAACATTTTATGATATGTGAAAATTATATGAAATTCAGTTTCACCACACACATCCAGCCATGCCCATTGGCCATTGGTTTCCTACAGCAACTTTAGATCTACAACAACATAGTTCAATAGTTGTGATAGAGACCACAGGACCTATACAGCCTAAAATATTGACTGTTTGGCTCTTTTCAGAAAAATTTTGGGTTAGGTAAAATTCTTAAAACACAAAAAGCATGAATCCTAAAAGGAAGAACTGATAATTCAATTTCATCAAAATAAAAATTTTTGTTCTTCAAAAAACAGTTTTGTTTTGTTTTTTGCTCTTCAAAAGACACTGGCAAAACAAATGAAAAGGAAAACCACAGATTTGGATATTTGCAAAATATCTGATAAAAGTCTTATACCCTGAATATATAGATAACTATCATATCTCAAGAATAAGATAAGCAATGGAATGCCTGGCTGACTCAGTCAGAAGAGCAAATGACTCTTGATCTCAGGAAATAAAATAAAAAGCTTAAAAATAAAAGCTTCAAAAAAAAAAAGATTAAGGCAAGCACTTTGATTTTTTTTTCTTTTAAAGATTTTATTATTTATTTGACAGAGAAAGACACAGAGAGGAAACATAAGCAGAGGGAGTGGGGGCGGGAGATGCAGGCTCCCCGCTGAGCAGGGACCAGGCCCCCACACACAGGGCTCCATCCCAGGACTCTGGATCATGACCTGAGCCAAGGCAGACACTTAATGACGGAGCCACCCAGGAGCCCCAGCACTTTGATTTCTTTTTAAACGGGCAACATACTTGAATATATACTTTGCTAAAAATAAGGTATATTATTAACATATGTTTAATGTGTTAAAATAAGCATATGAAAAGTTGCTCAAGATAATTAGTCACTTGGGCACCTGGGTGGCTCAGTCATTAAGTGTCTGCCTTCAGTTTAGGTCATGATCCCAGAGTCCTGGGATGGAGCCCCGCATCGAGCTCCCTGCTCAGTGAGGAGCCTGCTCTCTCTCTCTCACTCCTCCTGCTTGTGTTCCTCTCTCTGTCAAATAAATAAATAAATAATAAGTAAATAAATAAATAAAAGATAACTAGTCATTAGTGAAATCCAAATAAAAACCACAGTGAGATGCTACTGCACACCAATTTGAATTGCTAAAATTAACAAGATGGACAATACCAAGTGATGTTGAGGATGGGGAGCAACTAGAACTCTGATGAGCTGCTAGCAGAAATTTAAAACAGTACTGTCACTGTGGAAATCTGGCAGTTTCTCACAGTTACCATATAAACTAGCTTCTAGGAATTTACCCAAGAAAAATTAAAATACGTGTCTACCTAAAAAATTGTACTCAGATATTCTTAGCAGTTTTACTCAAAACAACCCAAATTTGGGGGGGAAAAATGTCCATTAACTGATAAATGGAACAATGTGATATATTTATAAAGTGGAATACTATCCAGCAACAAAAGCCCATAGAATACTAATATACATAATAATATATGAATCTCAAAAGCATTATTCTAAAAAGCTGACAAAAATTTGATTATACATGATTCCATTTATATAAAATCCTAGAAAAGTTAAACCATAACAACAAAAAGCAGATGTAGGGAAAAAACTGGAAGCACAAGAAAGGTTTTGGGATAAGAGAAATGTTCTCTATCATGATTGTGAAGGCCATTTTTTTCCCTGTGACTGTTAAAACCCACTAAATCACACACTTAAGAATTGGTGAATCCAACTGCATGTAAATTACATCTTAAATCTCAGATTTTAAAATGTAATACATGCACCAAAATAAAGTATGATTTTATCATCTACAAGATTCTATACACATTAGAGATCAAAAGACAAATAAGATATAGGGGGTTCCCCAAATTTTTATTTCAATTCTAGTGTACACACAATACAAAACTGGCTTCAGGAGAATTCAGTGATTCATAACTGACAACACTCAGTGTTCATTGTAACAAGTGCCTTCTTCAATACCCATCATCCATCTAGCCTATCTCCCACCCACAACCCTCCATAAACCTTGGTTTGTTCTCTATCTTTAAGAGTCTTTTATGATTAAGAGACTCAATCTCAGGAACAAAACTGAGGGTTGCCGCAGGGTAGTGGGGTGGGATGATGGAGTGGCTGGGTGATGGACACTGGGGAGGGTATGTGTTGTGGTAGGTGTTGTGTAAGACTGATGAATCACAGACCTGTACTCCTGAAACAAATAATAACTTATATCTTAAAAGAAAAAAGGGAAAATTATTCAGTTACTTAATGATATGTTTAAACCTAAAAATTTGTAAATACATATGTATTTGTTTTGCTCAAGCCCCCCAAAAGAGAGTTTGTTTTCCTCTTTTTTTTCACTCCCATATGTTGATCTCGTTTCTTAACCACCTGAGTGAAGTCATACGGTATTTGTCTTTCTCTGACTTACTTCATTTAGCATTATACACTAGCTCCACCCAGATCATTCTTATTCGCAAGACTGTACTCTTTTTGATGACTAATACTCCATTATTATACAGTCATATATACACACCACATCTTCTTTAACCATTCATCAGTCAATGGACATTGGGGTTCTCACCATAGTTTGGCTATTGTTGATACTACTTCTATAAATACTGGGGTACATATATCCCTTTGAATCAGCACTTTGTATCCTTTGGGTAAATACCAAGTACTGCAACTGCTGATAGTTCTCTTTTTAACTTTGTGAGGAACCTCTATACTGTTTTCCAGAGTGGCTGCACCAGCTCATATTCCCACCAACAGTGCAAGAGGGTTCCCCTTTCTTCACATCCTCACCAACACCTGTTGTTTCCTGACTTGTTAATTTTAGCCATTCTGACTGCTGTGAGGTGGTATCTCATCATGGTTTTGATCTGTATTTCCCTGATACCAACGGATGTTGAGCATCTTTTCATGTGTCTCTTAGCCATCTGGTTGTCTTCCCTGGAGAAATGTCTACTTGTGTCTTCTGTCCATTTCTCAACTGGATTATTTGGTTTGGGGGTGTTGAGTTTATTAAGTTCTTTACAGATTTTGGATACTACCTCCTTATCAGACATGTTATTTGCAAATATCTTTACACATTCCAAAGGCTGCCTTTTAGTTTTATGCTTCCTTTGCTATGCAGAATTTTTCTTGTTTTTTGTTTTTTAAGATTGTATTTTTTTGAGTGAGAAACTACACAAGTGGCAGGGGTGGGAGGGGGAAGGAAAAGCAGCTCTCTCGAGAAGCAGACTCTCTGCTGAGCCTCACATGGGGCTCAATCACACGACCCCAAGATCATGACTTGAGCCAAAGGCAGGCACTTAACTAACTATAGGAGCCACTCAGGTACTCCTGTGCAGAAACATTTTAACTTGATGAACTGCCAATGATACATTTTTGCTTTGTCTTGCGTTGCCCCCAGTGATGTGTTTAGTAAGAAGTTGCTAGAGCCGAGGTCACAGAGGCTGCTGTGTTCTCCTCTGGGATTTTGATGGAGTCCGATCTCACACTTAGTTCTTTCATCCATTTTGATTTTATTTTTGTGTATGACATAAGAAAGGGGTCTGGTTTCATTCTCCTGCATGTTGCTGTCCAGTCTTCCCAACACCATTTGAAAAGATTGTCAAATAGGATATGGTTCTGCACTCAGGTTCCCTCCATAACTGAAGAGGCAAACAAGGCATGCAAACTAATGTTAGAGCACCACATGCAAGCTAATAAAGGCAGCCCATGTGACAAGCATCTATTCCAGCCCATGCATGAGGGACAGAGAGGAGAGACTTTTTTTTTCTTTTAAAGACTGTATTTAGGGGCACCTGGGTGGCTCAGTTGGTTAAGTGACTGCCTTCGGCTCAGGTCATGATCCCAGAGACCCAGGATCGAGCCCCACATCGGGCTCCCTGCTCGGCGGGAAGCCTGCTTCTCCCTCTCTCACTCCCCTTGCTTGTGTTCCTTCTCTGGCTGTGTTTCTCTCTGTCAAATAAATAAAATTTTTATTAAAAAAAAAAAAGGATTGTATTTAACAGAGAGAGCAAGAGAGCATAAGCAGGGGGAGATGCAGAAGGAGAAGGAGAAGCAGGCTCTGCGCTGAGCAGGGAGCCTGATGTGGGACTCGATCCCAGGACCCCAGGATCATGACCTTAGCCAAAGGCAGATGCTTAATTGACTGAACCACCCGGGCACCACAGAAAGGCTTCTTGGAAAACGGAACATTCAAGATGTGCCCTGAGTAATAAATACCTGGTTATTAATTTACCCACCCATCATTCATCCACCCATCATGACTCAAAATCTCTAGTAGGAGACAGACTTCAAGATTATATTATAGTGAAGTAAATCCAATGACAAAATTGCGTACAGCATATTATGCAGACAAAGGATGAGTAATCAAACCTGAGAGGACCTAGAACAGCTTCCTTGGAGTCAGTACTCAGAAGGGAGTTTTTTTTCTGAACACATACAACTTGGTCCATCCTAGCCACTTGAATCAGCAAATTTAGGAAGACCACATGTTTTGTGTATTTTTTTAATTGTCCAAATGATTCTGATATTAAGAAATACTGCAGTGAAAAGCTTCATGACACTGGATTTGGCATTTGGATTTCTTGGCTATGATACCAAAGGCATAGGCAAAAAAAGAAAGCAAAAAGGTGAACTGGACTTCATGAGAATAAAAAAAAAAAAATTATGCATTTCAACAGGGTAAAAAGGTAACCCACAGAATGGGAGCAAGCCCTCCAACTTGCATATCTGATAAGAGAATAATATCCAGAAAAAACAGAAAACTCCTAAAGTTAAAAACAAAAAGACAAATAATCCAATTCAAGAAATGGAAAGGACTTGAACACACATTTCTCCAAAGAAGATACTTAAATGGCCCATTAAGCACATGAAAAAATGCTCAACATTACCAACTCATTAGGAAATGCACATCAAAATTATCACGAGATACCACCTCACACCCATTAGGATGCCTACTATCAGAAAAACAAAAAGTAACAAATGTTGATGAGGCTGAGGAGAAACTGGAAGCCCCGTGTACTGTGTGTGGAAATGTAAACTGGTGCAGCCCCTGCGGAAAACTTGATGGGGGCCCCTTGAAAGATTAAAAAATAGAACTACCAGATGACACAGCAATTCCACTCCTGAGTATATGCCCAAAAGATCTGAAAGCAGGGTCTCAAAAAGATATTTGTACACCCCAGTTCTCAGAAGTATTATTTACAAGAACTAAAACATGGAAGCAACCAAAATGTTCACTGACAGAGGAATGCATGACAAAATGCAGGAGATCCCAGTATGGAATATTACTCAGCCTTAAAAAGGAAGGAACTTCTGACACATGCTACAGCATGGATAAAACTTGAGGCAATTATGCTAAATAAAATAAGACAATCACATAAAGAAAAACACTGTATGATTCCACTTATATGAGGTAGTTTAGAGTAATCAAAAATCAGAACTTAGAATGGTGGCTGCCAGGGGCCTGAGGGAAGAGGGACATGGAGTGAGACTGTTTTAGTTCTCAGATGGAAAGATAATTTTAGAAACAGATGACAGTAATGATAGCACAACATTATAAATGTATTTAATACCACCGCACTGTACACTTAAAAATGGTTAGGACAGGGCGCCTGGGTAGCTCAGTTGGTTGGGCAACTGCCTTAGGCTCAGGTCATGATCCTGGAGACCCGGGATCGAGTCCCACATCGGGCTCCCTGCTCGGCGGGAAGCCTGCTTCTCCCTCTCTCACTCCGCCTGCTTGTGTTCCCTCTCTGGCTGTGTTTCTCTCTGTCAAATAAATAAAATCTTTAAAAAAAAAAAAAATGGTTAGGACAAAAAAGATATGGTTCATATATACAATGCAATACTACGCCTCCATCAGAAAGGATGAATATCCAACTTTTGTAGCAACATGGACGGGACTGGAGGAGATTATGCTGAGTGAAATAAGCCAAGAAGAGAAAGTCAAGTATCACATGGTTTCACTTACTTGTGGAGCATAAGGAGTAATATGGAGGACTGTAGGAGAAGGAAAGGAAATGGGCATTGGGGTAAATCATGGATGGAGAGGAAACATAAGAGACTTTGGACTCAAAAACAAACTGAGGGTTTTGGAACAGAGGGGGGTGGGGGATGGGCAAGCCTGGTGGTGGGTATTGAGGGCACATATTGCCTGGAGCACTGGGTGTGGGGCATAAACAATGAATCTGGGAACACTGAAAAAATAAAATAAACTATTTTAAAAATGGTGAGAATAGCAAATTTTATGCTATATGTATTTTTTCATACAAAACACTGCATCGACTTTGAACTTGTTATACACGTGGAACACTCACTACATCAATAATACTAAAATTTCTGGCACTTATTCCCTGCTGCCTATGTACCAGGGACTCCTGAGATAGGCACTCTTATGGACAGATCTGAGCTTTTAAAACTCTCTCACACCCTCATACTCCTATAATAAGAATGCAAAATGGTGCAACCACTTCAGAAAAATATTCAGCAGTTCCTCAAAAAAGTTAAACCTAGTTACCCTGTGACCCAACAATTCCACTCCTAGGTATAAAAACATATATCCACACAAAAACTTGTACACAAATGTCCACAGCAGCATTATTAACAATATCCTAAAAGCCCATCAATGGACCACGTAGAAACAAAATGTGGTATATCTATACAATGAAATATTATTTGCCAACAAAAAAATTAAAATATATGTTGTAAATCTTAAAATTAAAATCAGCCAGTCACAGAAGACCACATATTGTATGATTTCACTTATATAAAATGTCCAGAATAGGCAAATCTGTGGAGGCCAAAAGTAGATTAGCAGTTGCCCAAGGTCAGTGGCTGGGGAATGGAGAAGAGCTGGATAACTGCTAATGGTGTGAGGTCTTTTTTGGGGTGATGAAATGTTCTAAAACTGATCATGGTGATGGTTGCACAACTCTGTAAATATACTAAAAACCACTGAACTGTACACCTTAACTGGGTAAATTATATGGTATGTGAATTTTATCCCAATAAAGCTATTATTAAAAACAAGGATGTCTCAGGGTGGAGGATGCGTACAAGCGCAAGTCAGCAGTCTGTCATTGCAATGCAAGTATAATTATCTACCATAGAGGTAATGACAGGACTTCTCATTCAGGAATACTTAGTTTGAAGATACAAAAGAAACACAATATATATTTGGGTAAGGGAACTAAGGCCCTGTAGGATGTCGATACTTAATATATTTGGGCCCCCCACACCAACACTATACAGTCGACCCCTAAATACCATAGGTTTGAACTGCATGGGTCCACTCACATGTGGATTTTCTTTGACAAATATAGTATGGTACTACAGATGTATTCTCTCTTATGATTTTCTTAATGACATTTTCTTGTGTCTAGCTTCCTTTATTCGAAGAACACAGTACGAAACACATGTTAATTGATGGTTTATGTTATCAGTAAGGCTTCCAGTCAACAGTAGGCTATTAATAGTTAAGTTCTGGGGAAGGCAAAAGTTATACACAGATTTTCAACAGCATACAGGTCCGTTCTCCCAACCCATGTTGTTCAAGAGTCAACTGTACCTCCAACTGATTTCATAAATACTTCCCCCAAAGCAAATCAGGCAAATCTCTTGCAGGAAGGCAGGCAGTCTTTCTAGGAACACACTCCTTTCTCATAGCTTCACTGGAGATCACTGCCATCAAGCAAATGCTTGATGGCTGAAGCTCTATAAGCAAATGCTTGATGGCTGAAGCTCTATAAGCCTGTCTAGAAATAAATTCCATAGAGGAGTCATAGGAAGAAAAAAATCAAAGGGACATCGTTTTGGTTTTTTTTTTAATAAAGTTGGAACTTGACTTTTCTTCAGGGAGCTGCAATGAACTTTGCTGATTTGAGGAATAAGTGACATATGACATTATATCATGTACAACATAATGATGTGATATTTGTATATACTGCGAGATGATTACCACAATAAGTCTAGGTAACATCCATCACCAAATCTAATTACAATTTTTTTCTTGTTATGAGAGCTTTTAAGATTTATTCTCTTAGCTACTTCAAATATACAATATTATCTGCTAAAGTCGCTATGCTATATATCACATCCTCAGGACTTATTTTGTAAGTAGAAGTCTGCACCTTTTGAGCACCTTCTCCTGGTTAACCCACCCTTCCCCACCCCTGCCTCTGGCAACCACTAATCACTCCTCTGTACATATGAGCTTGGGTGTCTTTTTCTTTTTTTTGAATCCACACGTAAAAGCTAATATGGCATTTGTCTTACTCTGACTTATTTGGCTTGATTTCACTTGTACAAAAAGGGATTCTGTATTCCTTAATTAGTAATTTGTTTCTTTCTACAATACAATCACTCATTTATTCAAAAATAATTACTGAACGTTGCACTTACATATGCCAGACACTATTCTAGGTGTTGGGAGACACAAAACAGCCTCGATCCTCATGGGGCTTAAACAAATGTAAGAGAGAGATGAGACAGAGAGAATGAAGTAGGAGATAGGCCCACATGGTGAAAAAGTAAAGTGGGGAAGGGAAACAGGAGGTGCTGGGGCTTGGTAGGGCAGGGGAGAAATTCACAGGGTAGTGAAGGGAGGGAGGTGGGTTCAGGGATGGCTTCAAAGTTTTTAACCTGACAACTAGAACCGCTATTTGCAAAAATTGAGGGAAATAAGGTGGTGAACAGGGTTGAGGGGGAAAATCAGGTTTGGCTTGGGATTTATTAAATTTAAGATGCTAATTACACAGCCAAGTGGAGACTGTAAATGGACACCAAGTCTGGAATTCAGTGAAAATGAGGCTGGAAACAATTTGTGAGTCAACATTATAAAGATGGTACCTAAAGCCTGAACTTGTGACTGTCCATTATATTTATTCAACCTCTTCCCGCAAGTATGAGAAAGCAGTCTCCATTACTTTGCCACTGAAACACTGCTGCAGTAAACATCCTTAGAAATATTTCCTTCTGCTACAGATTAGCATTTTTATTTGTGTAAGGAAGCTTAAAAATAGAACTGCTTACTCAAAAGGTATAACCATTTTAAATTTTACTAAATACAGCGAGTTGATTAACAAAAAGACCATAGCAGTCCACACTTCCTCAATTGGCACAGGATAGCACCCATTTTCCAATACCAGTGAGCAATGGATATTACTCTCTGAAATTTTATGCCAATCAAATGGATGGAAAAAAAAAACAGTATCTCATTTTAATCTTCATTTCCCTGAACATATTTGCATATATTCATTGGCAATTTGTAAGTGCTCCTCTGTAAAATGTCCATTTTATTATCGGGTTGCTTATCTTTTTCTCATCAACTTGAAGATGCTCTGTTATATTTGAGATATGAAACTTTTATCTAGCAATTCATGGTATGATTAATCTGAGGCTAGATTCATCTTTTGGTTTTGTTCATGAATGCCTTATACCATAGAAAAAAATTTATCTGCCAATCATTTTCTTCTTGGCTTCTGGACCACCTGTCTCACTTTAGAACCCCCAATTCTAAACACATCCCCCTAATATTTTTACTATCATTTTTGTAGTTTTACTTTTTACATTTATGTCTTTCATACATCTAGAAGTTACTTTTGAATATGGAAGGAGCTAAGTGGTCTAGGTCTATTTGCAGATAAACAGCCAACTATATCAATTCCACTTATCAAGTAAACCATCCTTTCCCATTGAAATGCTCTGGTATCATATGCTGGACCCACCCAGGTTAGCCATGCAATCTTAACCAAAAATAAATTCTGCATAGTAGTGTAAAGAAAGTCAAAGTGCCCTAGTCCTTAATATAAACACTCAAATTACACAAAACTGAGACATACAAAATTCCGAGTCAAGAATTCCATAAAGGAAGAGGAACAACAGAAGTGAAGGATGACCGAAGGCTTCTTCTTGATTTGTGGCTCTGGCCCGGTCATGAGGACAACCAGTCCAGGGCTAGGGACACAGAGGAGGCATTTAAACTAGAACAGAGAAGAATTAATTTAAGTCTTGGGCTCCCCCCAGTCTTTCCTGTCACAGAGCTTTCACTGGTTGGTTTCATCCACATGTGAAGCCTGACAGCGCTTGCCTCCCTCCCCGACACTTGAGGGTCAGTTCTAAGAAGGTCTCTAGACAGCTCTGTTTGGCTGGAACAGTGCCAATGTCAATGGCACATTTAAACTGTGGACAAATTTCAAATAGTATTTTTCTGACCCAAAATATCTAAAGTAAGGCAGTTAAATGGTAATTCATAAAGTGATTTAACAAAAGGATAGGCAATGAGGAGAAGGACTAAAAGTTTGGTTTTTTCTTGAGCTCATAAAATGACAAGAGAAAGAAATTCTATGGGCCCAGTGGTCCTGCCCAATCCCAGGTGAAAGGTACTGGCACCCTCCCCCCCATTCAACCTACACCGCTGATGCACAAGTGCATGCCTGCATGTGTGTGAGTGAGACAGAGGCACACAGAGAGAAGTGGAGAGGAGGAAAGAAATATTGCTCATTACTCCCTGGGGCCTGGCCCACCCCTTCCCACTCACTAATCACATTGTGTCAGTTTAGAAATATAAAAAGTAGCTATTTACAAAAGCTTTACAAAGCCTATAGATGAGTCCTCTCCCCTATAAGAGGGTAGCCGGTGCTTAATGATGCTTAATGACGAGCTAGAATGGTAAAGGAGGAGGCACCCAGTCGATCTGAATTATATGCAGTAACCAAAAGGAGAGCATAAAATAGCCAGAATATGTATACTCATATACCATTCACCACTAATGTCGCCACATGTAAATACTAAATGCATTTACCAAACCCTCTGTGCTTCAGAAACAATCTTCAGTGAAGAACAAAGAACAGAAAGATGGGTAAAGCATGGGCTAACACTCATAAAGACGTCAGAAAAAGACTTCCAACTCCTTACACATGACTAGCTGGTTGGGGGTATCTCTATCACACGCCACCCGACAGTAAACAAAAACATTCCATAATTACCTCAGCATTCTTCCCTCCAAAAAAGAGTCTCCTGGTGAGCTCAGCATGACTGCTAACTCCACTTTTCCTACCTTTCCTTTCTCTTCTCCTGGTTGCCAATATTCTTATTTCCAGCTGGGCTTGGAGGAGACCTACGGTGGCCCATCAGCAAGCAGCCTTCACCTCCTCAAAGGAAACCAGGGAACTTGCGTCCAAGGGCATAATGAGCCCCATGTTCCTGCGCTACTTTGATTTTGTGCCCCACAGGCTCTGAGTGCAGGCAGGATGGAGAACTTGCTGTTTCATCCAGCTCAATCTATTTAACCATGACCAGCACTATTCATAGAGCACAAGGCCAATTCCAAGCCAATCGGTGGAAAATTTTTCTCACGTGATAAAGCACACTGACCACAAATCTATGTCAAGTGGGAAACAGGTTCTTTAAATTTTTAAGGACTCTCTGTAAGCTCTTATTAATATGACTTTGAAAAGAGGTTAAAAAGAAAGAGCCCGAAATTGGGGCAACCACCATAGAAAATGGTATGGAGGCTCCCTGAAAAATTAAAAACAGAAATTTCATACTTTTCACTAGTGGGTATTTACCCAAAGAAAGCAAGAACACTAATTAGAAAAGCTATATGCACCCTGATGTGTACTGTAGCATTATTTACAATAGCAGAGATGTGAAGGCACCCCAAGTGTCCACTGATAGATAAATGGATAAAGAAGATGTGGTGTAGGGCACCTGAGTGGCTCAGTGGGTTAAAGCCTCTGCCTTCGGCTCAGGTCATGATCTCAGGGTCCTGGGATCGACTCCCACTTTGGGCTCTCTGCTCGGCGGGGAGCCTGCTTCCTCCTCTCTCTGCCTGCCTCTCTGCCTACTTGTGATCTGTCTCTGTCAAATAAATAAATAAAATCTTTAAAAAAAAAAAAAAGTCTTATTAAAAAGAGATGTGGTGTATATGCATACAGTAAAATATTACTCAGCTGTAAGAATGAGATCTTGCCATTTATGACAATATGGATGGACCCAGAGGGTATTACACTAAGTGAAATGAATCAGAGAAAGCAAATACTCTATGATTTAATTTATATGTGGAATCTAAAAAACAAATGAATAAACAAGAAAAAAATACAGAGATGACAGAGATGGTGGTTGCCAGAGGAAAGAAGGGTGGGGGGCGGTGGGCAAAATGAGTGAAGGGAAGTAGGCGGTATAGGCTTCCAGTTACAGAATGAATAAGTCATGGGGATGAAAAGTACAGCACAAGAAATAGTCACTGTTAGGGCACCTGGGTGGCTCAGTGGGTTAAAGCCTCTGCCTTCGGCTCAGGTCATGATCTCAGGGTCCTGAGATCGGGGGCCCATGTCAGGCTCTCTGCTCAGTAGGGAGCCTGCTTCCTCCTCTCTCTCTGCCTGCCTCTCTGCCTACTTGTGATCTCTCTCTCTCTGTCAAATGGATAAATAAAATCTTAAAAAAAAAAAAAAAAAGGAACAGTCACTGTTAGTGTAGTCACATTAAGGGGGAAAAAAGAGCCTTATAACTCTCTTCCTAGCAACATGCATAACTCCCCCAATAGTTTAGAGCTGAGATGCTATTGTGACTAGACCTCATGGAAAGTTCCCTCTCTCAAATTTTAATGAAGTAAATCATATTCCTTTGAATGTCTGAGTCCAGTGCAAATGTTTTCATTTCAACAGCTGATAGAGTATCAAGGGAGAAAAATACCACAAGAAAGAAAATGAAACTTTCAATATAACAGGCTAATTATGGCATCCAAAAAAACAGCATACTGGCAAAGCAGACCCTTGCTGGTAAAGCACTTGGGGATAAATGCAGGCTCTAAATCAGACCCAAAAAATCTTATAACCATATCAGTGAGCTAGAAAATTGGCAAGGAGCATAAATCTGCATTACTACAAAATTCCACTCCCATCCATCCACCATTGCCTTATACATAAACTCATACCTACACATTGTTTTAAAAAATAAAATAGGCTATCACTGAAAGGCATTTATATCAATCCTATTAACAAATGGATATTCACAGTCATCTGGAAATTTACTTACCGCTGGGGAAAAGTGTGGTGGTAAGGGCTGGGAGGTACTGAAAAGGGTATCTTTCAGTGTTTGCTTCACTTGATGATTTTAAATTAGTTTGACAGTTAAATGCAGGACGATCACTAATAAATGAATACCTGATTCAGGGCCCAGATGACACTACTTGCTAATGGTACTGTTCTCAGGACACTCATGATCTTGGCAGTCTTTCTAAAAATGGGTTAAATTGGGGGCACCTGGGTGACTCAGTTGGTTAAGCTCCCTCGCTTGGTTCAGGTTATGATCCCACGGTCCTGGAATGGGGTCCCACACCATGGGATCAGGCTCCCTGTGGGGAGCCTACTTCTCCCTCTGCCCCATCCCCTATGTGTTCTCATTCTCTCTCTCTGTCTCTCTCTGTCTCTCTCTGTCTCTCTCTCTCTCTCAAATAAATAAAAATCTCTAAAAAAATGAGTTAAATGATAACATTTACTGAGCTGAAGTAGCCGAGTCTACTGCAGTTCTCTTTAGAGTTGCTGTGTGATATTAAATCCAGTGTTAGTTCTGTGAAGCCGCATAAATGTAAATATTGACCCATTCAAGTCACTCTTTTATCCTCCATCCTTAAAATTCTGTGATCTTCTTTAAACAAAGATCATTTTGATCTTTACTGACCTAACCCCAGAAATCTCCCAGAATCCAGACAGAACACAGCAAAGTAACAAAATAGTAAAACGTGTGAGACATGTATTTATTTAACACATTTCCTTCCCTATGTACCTACCATGCTGTGCTTAGCACTTAAATACAAAGCTAAGATACTCTTAAATACACAATTCCATATCATATATAATAACAGCACCAAGTCATTGCCTCATAATGATAGCCATCAATTTCGTTCAAGGCCAATGTAAGGTGTTGTTGATTTCATAAAAAGAACTACAGACTAAACTATGAGCAAAAATAAGATGCCATGATTCCACTTTAAGGTGTCAAAGAGCCTAGATTGCACACAATATGAAATCAGCCTTGTGGAGGATGCTGTGTGTTGTTTACCCATTAGCAAGTGACCACTTTCTCCTTGCACTAGAACCTTTAGGGTTGCTGGGCCCCTCCCCAATCCTAGGAGATGACACTTGGCTATACTAATCCGATATTTCCTATTTCACTTATTCACCAGCACACCAGTGACTGGCCTATGGTATGCACGTACCCCAGATCTGGCCAATGAGACAAAGGAGGATGTATGCGAGGGAGTTCCTAGGCAAGTTTTCCTCATTTTTTTTTTTTTTTAAATATGTTTCTTTTTTTTTTTTTTTTTTTTTTAAAGATTTTATTTATTTATTTGACAGAGAGAAACACAGCCAGAGGGGGAACACAAGCAGCGGGAGTGAGAGAGGGAGAAGCAGGCTTCCCGCTGAGCAGGGAGCCCGATGTGGGGCTCGATCCCGGGTCTCCGGGATCATGACCCGAGCCGAAGGCAGTCGCCCAACCAACTGAGCCACCCAGGCGCCCCAAGTTTTCCTCATTTTTGAAAGGTGACACAAAAGAAAATTCCTCTTCCCATCTGCTTTTGAATACAGCTGTGTGAGAATGTGATGCCTGGAACTGCGGCAGTCACCAGGGGACCATGAAGGGAAAAGCCCAAGGCAGAAGGAAAACAGACTGAAAATGGCAGAACAAAAAGCAAACACCTGCATGCCCAATGGTGCCCATGTGCTGATTTAACCAATCCTAGAACTCTCTATAAAGAGACCCTAAGTTTTACTCATTGTTCCTACAGAAATGTAGCTTAGTATTCTGTTACTTGAAGCTCAAAGCATCCTGGCCGTACATACAGGCTCATTTAAAAAATAAAACAAACAAACAAACAAACAAAAAAACGCCAGAGTCAGACAGGTTCAGACTCCAAAGTGATTTCTTCTTAGGTAACTGCAGAATGCAGAAAGGAAAACCACTTACAGGTCATTTAGATCCCTGCTCAAAGATTCTCCCCTATCAAACCTAACAAGAAGCCTAAAGTAATCACACACAGAGTTCAGGTGGGCTCAGCATAAATCATACCCTACCTATTTTCTGGGCCTGTGGCAAGATCAAATCACCTGGCTAACTGTTGCCCGGCCACTTCCAGTCCTCCAGGAGCATCACACAGTAGGCCTTGGTGTACTATAATAACCACAGTGGCCTCACTTCACTTCCCCCTTGCAATTCTGGACCAGACTACTGGAGGCAATGTTAGCCATGGCATAGAGAGAACATATATGTATGCACGTCCAGATGTGGATAATCCATTTTTACAGAGTGCCCAATATATACACAAGGTATTTTTCTTGGGACCAATAAGGTAAAAGACCCCAAAAAGTTGAAAATAAAGACGATCCTTTAAAACTAAAATATAAGAATTAGCATAATGTGTGTAGCTTCTCTTAATGACCCTAGCTTACAGCCTCTCCTTCCCCTGTATGCACAGACCATTCATCAAATCCTATAGTGTTAAGGGAACCTATAAAAATGATCAAAGTACTTATTTTTATGGATATATGTATAATAAATTTATTAATTTAATATGCTAGAAAAGTAAGATAAAAAAAATGCAGTGGAAGATGTTACCACAAACTACTACTACTACTGGAAGCACCTAATTGAGTTCTTACTTTAGGCCAGGCATTATTCCAAACACCTGAGATAAACTTACTAAATCCTCACAAAATCCTAATATGTAGATATTATTATTCATGTTTTACGACTAAGAAAACCGGGACACAGAGACGTTAAGCAACTTTCCCAGAGTCACATAACCAATGACTGGCAAAGCCAGGATTCCAATACTGAAGTCTGGCTCCAGAGTCCAGGCTCTTATTCATTATACTGCCTCCATAATTAGCTAAGACTCCAAATTAAAATCACAATAACAATTTCAACTGCTATGAGTCATCTAATAATTGTAATAGAAATTGCAATACATTAGTGAAAAACGAATCCAAAATCTGCAAGGACAGGAGACAGTGTATCTGCTGGAGAGTTACCAAAGATTTCAACATTACGTGCAATAAACGGGTATTTACTCAGATTCCAGTAAAATACCAGCTGAATAGACATATACCATCCAGACTGACAAATTTCCTAAAAACCCTCTACCTATCCTAGATCCATCAAGATCACAGATCACCAAGGGATACCAGGGATCATCAAAATGACAAAATTGTTACTGCAATACAAAAATTCAGAAGCAAAGAATGGACTTACCCACTAACTTGGAAAATCCCTAGAGAATGACACCATTTCGAAAGCTGCCCCTTCCCCAAACTGCTAGATTTCACTCCTCCCACAAGCTCACAAACCTAAGATAAACTTGAACTTTATATGTGCATCGTTGTAAAAGATGGCATCTGTGAGAATTCTGAATGTAGCGCTGTTGGTGACCTTAGACCCGACTCCTCCCTACAACTCTAACTTTGACACACTTAGGACCCTGATCACCAGCTTGGCACATGGTGAACTGGATTATGTAATCTTTACAGGAACAACGGGAACACATCTTACATTCCCACCTAGGATGTAGGCTCCCAAAGGGTAGGACTGCACGAAATGCAGTGTGTTCTGACAGTAATGGCAACAAATGAGGAACCTAGTAGTCTAGTCACTCAGTAAACATCTGCTGAATCAACGACTGAATGATAAGTAATTCAAGGAAATAAAGGAACAAAGAACAAGAGGCAAATTGCAAGGCAAAATAAAAAATCAGCCTGAGATATGAATTATCATGTGTGTTTTTCCCCCCGCTGACAGTCAAAAGAGCATAAAAGAACAGGCTGACAGTCACCTGATAATTTTAAAGATGAAAAGGGAATTAAGTGTTTCTCCATACCTTTAATCAAAATACCCTGAGTATATCTGGCATTTAACCA
Source organism: Spilogale gracilis (assembly GCA_004023965.1). NCBI lineage: Eukaryota > Metazoa > Chordata > Mammalia > Carnivora > Mephitidae > Spilogale > Spilogale gracilis. The sequence goes on along the minus strand of PITA01002727.1, from coordinate 52,059 downwards.
ATAAACTAAAGAACAAAAACTTCTCGGAAGCCCAGTTTATATCCTTTTGTTTCTTTTGTAAGGAATGAGTGGAGATTAAAAGTAAACAAGAAAAACAGTTTAAGAAGAAAATTCTATTGTGCCCTACCAAGCAGCCTGAGGTGAAAAAAGATGTCGATCGACAAAATTCTACGATTACCAAAAACTGTCAGCACCTGAGCAAAACTGAAACTCAACTCCCTTTTCTGTTCTCCTTTACATATACCTGGGATGATAATACTAACCTACTTTATAGAATTATCATGAGGATTAATCAGCTTAAAAATGTCAAGCTCATCCAAAGGAAGAAAGATTATAATACCTATAGTTAGCCACTTCTACAATTAACAAATGAACTCAGTCTCTTGTATCACAATGCAAACCATTGTTAGTTAAAATTAACACTGCAAATTCTGTTAACAATGCAAATTTTTAAAAGTCACAAATAACACCTCACACTGAAGAATATGCTCCAGTGCCTGGGTGGCTCAGTTGGTCAAACATCTACCTTGTGCTCAGGTCTTGATCCCAGGGTCCTGGGATCAAGCCCCCCATTGGACTCCCTGCTCAGCGAGGAGCCTGCTTCTCCCTCTGCCTGCTGCTCCCCCTGCCTGTGTGCTCACACTCGTTCTGTCAAATAAATAATAAAATTTTTAAATCTTAAAAAAAGTTAAAAAATAAAGAAAAAATTAAAAATTAATAAGTACATATTTTCTAAAACTTCCAGGTATCTTTAAAGAAAGTAGGCTGGAAAAAAAATAGAAAGTAGGCTGAATACAGACAGGAAAAAGTAACTTTTGATGACCCACCCCAGAAAATAAAATTCCTGAATGAACTGGCTTCTGAGCTCCAGGCCTCTGAACTAGAAAGCTGCGCCCTCAGTTAAAAGGAAGTCACCCCGTCCTACAGGGTTTGATTACTCCTGCCGCGTCATCATCACTATCAGAAGGGGTTTCGCAGGCTCCTGGACCACCTGTCTCCCCGAGTGAGGAAGGGATGGGGCTCCTAACAGTACAAGGTTGAGATCTGAACATTTCCTATGGCACCTTCTGCCTTTTATATCAGGGTAATGCCCAGAGAATGCACTTCAGGAATGGGAAGTTATTAGAGGGTATCTTCCCTTTCCTTTCAGCTCAGCTAGTTTGCTTTTTGGCAAAAGCTAATTAACATGCCAGCCTTACCGTGTCCTTCAGATGCTGTGTCCTTCAGAGAAACCTGATAAGCTAGTTGGAAGTATTACCTCTACCAGGGCTAGCAGCAACCACAGCTCTGGGAATTGATGCTTTTGAGATGTGCCGTTTTATAAACCTCATTTATCAAACAGCAGGAGAGCTGTTACATATGGTGATGGGCATTATGGAAATGCTTAGGTTGAATACAAAACGCAAATGTGAATTGGATTAAATTACCCGCAATAAAGAGAGAGACTAACTCAGGAGGAAGTAAAAGGAACCAATCATAGATATGAATCAAACAGGGTTGCACAGAAATGTTAGAGTCTGCTTATAAATGGTTACCCTTGAGGTCTCCTATGAAAAGGTTTCCCGGAATGTCAATGCAGAAATTTAAAAATTTAACATAGTGAAGTTAGATTAAATAATTGCACCTACCACAGTTCTTGCCTACTCACAATAAAAAGAAAGGTTAGAAGAGGTTTACATAAATTCAGACATCCCTAATAACACAAGGATTAGCTGATGCTAAAATCCCAATATGAAAAATCAGAGTATGCAAAGGGAGAGGAGACCTGTCATTTGGCTGAAGAATGCAGTGCTGACAATACAGCTGGGTGGGAATAAGAGAAGCAGAGTAAACAAAGGTAAAATTCTTGAATTTTTTTTCTATGGACAACCAATTTCTATTTTAGCTTAAAAAATATTTCAAAAAAAATGTTCAGTTATAATTTAGTCACTTTACTTATAAAAATATCATAATTTGGGGGGAAAAGCTCATGTTTTATTTGTTTTATTAAAAAAGAAGGAAATTTAAATTTAAAAATGTAAAAAGGAGGGGAGGCACACAAGTCTTCCTATAATGTAGTTCTGTAACTCTATATCTTCGGAAATTATGAGATGAATTCATGGACAGAAACATGAGGAAATTAGTAATAATCCCACAATGCCCCCATCACTGAAATTACCCCTGATTTTGGGAGAGAGGTAAGGTTGATAATCACAGTGTGATACAGGGAATGAAGGAGAAGAAAGGCATATGGAAGAGAAATATACGGAACAGTTATAATCCAACTGTTTTGGTTTTTTTTTAAGTGGGATATTGAGTTTATATGGGACTTTGATATTCTGCCCATAAAAAAAATGCTTCTGGGAATCACAGGGCTCTTTGCCTTTGGCCAAAGCACAAATGAATGAGTCACAGAGACAGCTAAGCTAGAACCCCAGGCTGCTGAACGCACTGGGAAAACATCGGACCTTCATAACCAGGAGTTTCAGTATTTGCTGTGTCCTTGAAATGCCCTCTCCCCATCAAACACAGACACACACATGAACTTGGTCACATGAGAGCACAAAAAAAGCACAGTAGCCTCAGGAACAGCAAAAGCAATAGGTGACTACTGGACATTCTCAAGGAGAAAAAAAAAGAAACCCTTTTAAATCATTATGGAATGCTTTACACCACTGCGATGTCATGGGTAAGGATTCCTCCCCAAAAAATGAATTTGTGTCCCTTGCAACCATGCCAATTAGAGACAATGTGTATAAACCGATCAACCGGCAGGGCAGACTCAAGGCACGCATTCCGACAGAAGAATCTCATCCCGTCAGCCCGGCGCGTGCCCTCCGCCATCTTCCACATTTCCTTCCCCCTCACTCTCTTTAGCCCTTCACACTGCAGAGTCCTTTGGTCTGGGCAATGGTGTCCACTTGAAATCACAAACCCGCCCACTGCCCTCAGAAGCATCCTGAGAAAGTGGTCTTCTACCGAGTTCCCTCCCCAAATAGCACAGGGTTTACTTGGGGACTTGGGGGGCAGCATTTCAGCAGGCCGGTGGGCGGGGCCAGCACAGGCTACCTGAACCGGGGTCTGCCACTGACCTCCCCCCCGTCTGCCTAGCAGCTCTCCAGGTCACAGTTCTCAATAAACACATGGAGACAACAAGCTCATTCTCTTTCTCCCAGTCATTAAAAATAAACCCAAACAGTCCCCAGTTTAGAACATACCTACCAATGAAAAAAGTTATGAGAGGAAGGTGCCCACCCACATAATCTTTCCATTCAAAGAGGTGCTATTCCACAGCTGCTATGGAATTTATAATTAACAGACAAGCTTAACCAACAACAGAAGTTTCTAGAATCTACTGTAATTTACACTAGGGCCTTGCTTATTACAAATTTAGATTCCAAGCATGGGCTGGGTTCTGTGGCTGAATCCAAAAGCCATCTCCAAGCACATCCAGCTCAAGTCTCTTGCAATCACTCAGCCTTGCCTACAGGGAGCGGCTGCAGGCTGAGGCATTGGCTGACTCAGTGTGCAGGCGGGAGCAGTGACTGCTCCTGCTCACTCACTCCCAGAGCCCACAGACCACCCACCACTAGCTCCACGGAGCTGCCAGGAGGCTCCATTGGAACAATGTCACATTGCACTGAGATGGATTCACCATGGTGCCTCCCACAAGTCTTTGCGATCAATGGACTGCAATGATCCAATTTTTGTTTCTTTTCTCATTGGCCACCCCAGGTCAAATCCTCTCTCCCCAGGTTCTAAGACAAAGGTTGGCGGCGGGGGTGCGGGGAGGAGGGTGGGGGGTATAGGCTGCCACAGAGGGCAGTCACCAAGCAGACAGACAGGAGGGCGGGAGCAGGGCAGCCTTCACAGGCCACAGGGAGCTTTGCTGAGTCGTCTCTTCCATTTGAATCTACTGCATCAGGAGCTACATTACAACAAGGAGTCTCCTTTTACAGGAAAGGGAACTGAGCTCAGAAATACAGTCAGACGTAACACCTACGCCAGCTTTGTCCGACTCCAGAGTCCACCTTAACTTGTCTCGGCAGTCCTGGAAAGAGCACCTCCTGGTTCCCCAAATCATCCCTTCTGAGTCTGGCCAGGGTGAGAACATATCCTTCAAGGATCATTGGAATGAAGTGGGCCTTAAATGTCTCTAAATCCTGGCTGAATGTATGCATTCCCACAGGAAGAAGTGAGCTAATGGACTGTGACTTGCCATTAATCCCTCTCTAGGCATTAATTGTTAGATACTGGCTCTCACTTGGGGAAACAGAGCAAGAATAGGAATTTCATGTAAGATACAAGTGAGTTTTAATAAAAGGAAGGGAAAGAAGACCTTGGTTTTTACTCTTTTCCAAAAAGAAAACCATTTTTAGGAATCAAAAACCTCCCTACATATTATAGTTTTATGTTCATTGGTAAAACACATAATAGATAGGATTTATTAACTCAATTATGAATTGGTAGCACCATTACTGAATTTTTATTTTAAGGAATAACAGAATCTACTAACATTTGAAAGCTTGTAGTATCAGACACTTCGTACATATGACGGTGTACAAACATACGGCCTACAAACTTCTTCCTTGAAATCCTAAGATCCCAGGGCCTATAAAGCCCTGACGGAACACTGGGATTTGGTCCAGATGAGCAGGCCTAATGGGATCCCTTAGGGAGGGCTCCAATGAGGGAACCTGGAGGCCACATATCATACTTCACATACATCATAATTTTGCCTAAGACTACCTCCCTGGGGCTGCCTAGGTGGCTGCATTGTTAAGCATCTGCCGTCGGCTCAGGTCATGACACCAGAGTCCCAGGATCAAGGCCCGCATCGGGCTCCCTGCTCTGCTTGGCAGGAAGCCTATTTCTCCCTCTTCCACTCCCCCTGCTTGTGTTCCATCTCTAGCTGTGTTTCTCTCTGTCAAATAAATAAATAAAGTCTTAAAAAAAAAAAAGACCCTATGGCTCTTTATCCAATGGTCAAATTATTAATTTATAAATTAATACTGACATTTGGGCAAGTGAACTATGGAACACAGCCACTTGCTATGGGAGGGAATAAAACAAGAGAGGAGGGAGACAGTGTGTCATGGAAAAAAATTAGCTCATCCCAATGCCAAAGTGACCCTCCTAGATAAACATGAAAGAGTAAAATTATCCAGAAAAAAATTTAGCTCATCCTGATGCCAAACTGACCCTCCTAGATAAACATGAAAGAGTAAAATTATCTAGAAAAAAACAAGCAAGCCTGTTCTTTAATGAAGCTTCTGTATCTTCACTTGATTTGGACTGAATAAAAAAGATAACAAGGAACACAAAATGACACATGCCCATGTTAGTGTGAAAAACACAACATGGTCACAACTGAATACCCTTCCTTTTCATTTCTCACCAAACAAAGACCCATTTAAACATTATCATTACCACTTCTAAAATCCAAGACTGAGAAAGTACCTCATAAATTCTTGTGACGTATATACTGAAGGTCAAACTCACACAGAAAAAGTGGGAAGAAATAAACTGAAATCAATGGACTTTAAATAGTTATAGCCCCTTTCACCCTCCATCACCAGTCTTGCCACACTATTCAACCTGAACAAGGATGGCACCTTGACCACCATGCCTTTAAAAAAAAAAAAAAAAAACAACATCACAGGGTACACTCAGATGTGTGCAATAAGCAGGTCTTCCCGCCACATGCATGCATACACACACGCTTTCTGAAATCCTACTGTGCTTCCTACTTGACCCCCATAAGCAGAGGGTCCTGCTTCCTGGCTCCCTCCAGCATACTCTTCAGCTCACTTCACACATCCTTCTACCAGGGATCCCTGGAGCCACACCGTCACTACCTCCTATTCACCTATCTCTTTGTGCCCAGCACAGTGCTTAGCCCAAAATGCTACACAAAAACATGTTGCCAAAACTGGTGAATGAACACACAATTAAGAGGGACAATTAGGTGAAAACGCTTCTGATATTGATTGTGTGAGGGCTACAAATTCAGAGAATGATCATAATGTCTTAGCATTCGATTACTGGGGAAAATCTTTCTCTAACTCTGAACTAACTTGTCAACCTCCCTCCCCTGCCAGTGATATTACATATGTTATCTAGTAAGATAAGAAAGGACAAGTTTGGTTTTCTGACAAAAAGACTTGACTGAACACAAAAGTTCCAAACTGTAAGGGATCTCTGTATCAGGTCAGAACCTCTCAAAAGATAAGCACTCAGTGAGGAGATCTTCAACCTGCTCTCCTCCTTTCCTCAGCCTTTCTCATCAATCATGGAGGCGGACTAGGTATGCTCACCTGGCTTATTTCCTTCCCTCTCGTGGCCCAGCTGCCCCTTGGTGTTCAAACCGCAGGTGTAAACTTCCCCATCCTCCAGCAGGAACACGGAGTGATTTCCTCCACAGGCCACTTCCTTGACGCTTCTGTCAGATATGAATCCACACACCTGTGGCTCAGCCACAATCCCTTGCAGGTTGGTGCTGATCCCAGGTTGGCCCAAAGACCAATATCCCCAACATAACATTGTTCTGATCCTTCAAGGAGTCATGTAGCCTAGAAGAGAGTTCTATTAAAGAAAGAAGAAGAAGAAGAAGAAGAAGAAGAAGAAGAAGAAGAAGAAGAAGAAAGAAAGAAAGAAAGAAAGAAAGAAAAGGTTAAAGAAAAAAACAAGTCAGAGAAAATCACTTTTAAGTACTAATATAATCAATTTTAAAAACAACACTCCCCTTAATATTCTTCAGATACCTTGCATTCAAAATAATACATATTAATATCATTGAAAATATTTATAGTAATGATGCCATTTTTGTATTTCAGTAGGAATTTAAAAACATTTTTAAACAAATTTTGTTTGTATAAGTGAATAGTGAACACAGACAGAATGTGACTTTTAGATCGCTGATAACAAACTCCGAGTATAGGAGACTCGCTAAAACAGTATTTGCAAACCATTATGGGAATTACCCTACTAACTTCACCTTACCCTTTCTCCTTGCCCCTTTTGAGTTTTCTGCTTATTTCATGTTTTGAAATTTTGAACTAACTAACTCCTTTAGGTAGCCTATTGTTAGCTTGGATAGTAATAATTCACCACTTGAACAAAACAAAAAAGGGAGAAAAAAATGTTATCTTCTTTGCCATTTCTTCTAACACATCCTTCTGGCTCTGAGTCAAGCTTCACTTCCTACCTAAAAGCCTCTGGGGATCATTCCAGCCACAGTTAGCCTGCATCCCTCTGACACATCTTCTACACTGCCTTGATTGAAGACTCTCTCTGTACCTTAACTCTTCTGCCAGATTTTAACTCCCTGAAATAGGGACCCCAGTATAACCTACGTCTTTGCTTTAACAGCTACTCAGTCAACTTTTGGCTGATTGCTGCTGACTCCAGCCCAAAGTTTCCCCACCTTTGAGAAATTTATGCTTCCCTTTCATACAAGCAAAAACAAAATCTCATTGCCCTCTACCAGTTCACACTCACTAGGAGGGCTATAATCAAATGGACAGATAATAATAAATGTTGGTGAGGACATGGAAAAACTAGAGCCTTCTAGGTTGCTGGGAAGAACGTAAAAATGTGCTGGTCCTTTGGAAAATATTCTGCACTTCATCAAAAGGCTAAATATATAGCTACCATATGATCCGGCATTTTCATTCCTAGGTATACAGCCAAGAGAACTGCAAATATAGGTCCACACAAAAACTTGCACATCAAGGGTGGCTCAGTCTGTAAAGTGTGTGACTTTGGCTCAGGTCATGATCTCAGGTTCCTGAGATTGAGCCCCATGTTAGGCTCCCTGCTCAGCAGGGAGTCCGCTTGTCCCTCTACTGCTCCCCATGCCTTGTGCTTGTGTGCACGCATGCTCTTTTTCACTCTCTCTCAAATAAATCTTAAAAAAAAAAAAAGTATACACAAGTGTTCATAGCAGCATTACTCATAATACCAAAAGGCAAAAATAAACTCAATAAATACCTATTAATTGATGAATGGATAAACAAAGTGGGACACATCCATACAAGACAATATTATTTGGTTACCTATAGTAATGTTATCTGACTTTTTCTTTGAACTCCTAAGGCTTTCAGGAAAGGCATGGAAAGCCCAAAATAAAATATAAAACCGAATCTCAAGATGCTTCCTTAACCAAAAAGTTCTGTTTCTTCCCAAGATTTTCATTCCTTGTCTAGACTCTCGAACTAAAAGGACATCAAGCTTAACTGTTATCCTTCGAGCCAATTACACAGGGGTGAGATAAAACACAAACTGGGGCAGAGGGGTAGAATATACATGTTAAAAGACCAGCAAAATCACATAATCTTTTCATAATTTAATTTTCCCAATTAACTTCTTTCGTCGTTTTTAATGTTTCATGAATTCACCTTAAAACCCGCCTACCAGTAATTACATAAGCAGCACCATAGAGCTTTCTATACAACAGTCGCTGTGCTAATAAGCATTTTATATTATTTCATCTTCACAACAACCTTGTGCCCTAAGTACTATTTTTAGCTTCATTTTCAGATAAAGCAAACCTCAGAGAGACTGAGAAGCATGGCCAAGGTCACACAGCTAGAAGGTTTCAGAAACAGGCTACAAATCCAGGCCTGATGCCAATGTTCACAGTCTTATCCACTGGGCCACACTGCCACCCAAGCAGATTTACCAGTCACCTACACGAGCAAGGACACAAAAATTACCTGCAGAATGACTGTCGTCAGGATACAATACAGGATGCCCTGCAAAGTTGAAAATGAAGTTGCCCTCTGAGAGTGAAACTAGTCAGAATTAAGAGGTAAGGGCTGAGATTAGGCAGCAGTGGCATTAAGCCATCCCCTTAACCAGCCAAGTACAAACAGTGCATCTAAAAATATGACATCAAGAAGCTGCGGCTGTACGCCTGCAAAAAAGATCTATAAACAATGCAGCTTTATTCATACTAAACAAAAATGGCAACAACCCAAATGTCCATCAGCAGGAAGCTGGATAAACAGACTGCAGTATATTCATACAAGGAACACTACTCATCAATAAAACAGGGGAAGGGGGCACCGCTGAAACCCAGTTCACGTAAAAGAAAGCTGCAACTCAATGTGGCGCAATCTTTCTGAACAATAAAGGTTTTTAAAAAATTCCTCAAAGGTGTTATCAACTGCTTTTTTTATCCATGTACCTGAGTCCCTCTTCACCTAATAACAAAAATCCACTGCTCTCTTGCACAAGGGTAAGCATGACCCTGGCCAAGTCAATCAAAGGACACCCCTCCAGGGGCTCATGGGTGGCTCAGTGGGTTAAGTGTCTGCCTTTTGGCTCCGGTCCTGGGATGGAGCCCTGGAGTGTGCTCAAAAGGGAGCCTGCTTCTTCCTCCCCCTCTTCTGCTCCTCCTGCTTATTGGTGCTCTTTGTCAAATAAATAAATAAATAAATAAATAAATAAATAAATAAATAAATGCTCTTTGTCAGATAAATAAATAAATAAAACCTTTTTAAAAAACCCAACACCCCCACAAGCCATACACATGACCCCCACCAAGCCAGAGAAGGCCACCCAAAGCCACAAGACATGACCACAGCAAACCAGTAAGAGAATGCCCCCTGGGCCATTGTGATTAGCTCAGGGATAGGTTCATACTCCCAAAGAAGCCAGAGTCCTTTCCCCATGAAGCTCACTACAGCTCTGAAGGAAGACCGCCTTTGGCCTCTGAAGGATAACACAGGCTGCCGGAAGCTCTGTGCCCTGCACACGAGGATGCCTCTAAGACATTATGATGCTCCCAGCCATAGAGTTTCAAACACAGGTGATAGAACGAGGAGCGCCTGGGTGGCTCAGTCAGTTAAGCCACTGCCTTCGACTCAGATCATGATCCCAGCGTTATGGGATCGAGCCCCTCATGCTGAGCAGAGAGCCTGCTACTCCCTCCTCTCCCTCTGCCTGTTGCTTGTCTACTTGTGCTCTCTATCTCTCTGTCAAATAAATAAATAAAATATTTTAAAAAGAGAGAGAGAGAGACAGAACAAGTCCAAGTACTGTTGCTTAGTCCGCTCCTGCCTGGTGCCAGATCTTCCGTCTTCCTAAATGCAGCTGTTCTTCATTACTCGTGGACTCCATTGCATGCGAATCTACCCACTCACTCAAATGTATTTGTAACCCAAAAGCAATACTTGGAGCAGCATCTCTGCAGTCATTCTCAGACCGGAGCAGAGAGGTGAAAAATCTGAGTCACCCTAGGCACCCGTTCGCGGGAGAAGTCGAATAAGAGACACTCTGCCTTCTCGTTTCGACTCTCACTGTAAAGGCGTGGTCCTTCTGCTGTCTATTTAGTGCCACACTTTTCAAATTTTTATAGCTTTGTTTTGTTTTTGGTGATTTTGCTATTTAAAATGCCCCAAGCACAGCGCTGGAGCTGCTCAGTGTTCCTAAGTACCAGAAGGCTGTGCGGTGCCTCCAAGAGAAACACCTGGGTTAGATGAGCTTCGCTGGCACCTGAGCTGCACTGCTGTCGGCTGTGAGCTCAATGTTACTGAATCAATCATGGGACATATCTAAGAAAAGGAAGAAGGAATTCACTGATCTGTATACATGGTGGCTGCAGAAAGTGCTAAAGTAACATCTACAGTGCACAAAGAAGCGACAGGTAAGATGGAAAAGCTGCTGAATCTGGAGATTTGCGAGATGATTGCAGTGTGTGGTGGACAGCACCGCCAGGAGGCTGAAAGCCAAAGAAATACACCATTGCATCACCGAGGATCCGAAAAATGTTAAAAAACCTCTTGGCTAGTGTTTGTCATAAAGAAATGTTGTCTACAATTAATCATTTGTAAAAATATATATATACTAAACAAGGTATCTAAACAGAACTACACATAAGACACACACAAAACAAGATTCTCTATGGACCAGCTAAGCACAGGCTCCAGCTGGAACCTCAATAACCTCGTATTTCTAGCCAAGCGGTAGCTCAGTACTCACTAATTCAATGTTTGCAGCAGCTTTGGGGAACATAACTACTACAATCAACAAAAATCAATGATATACAATGGAATCTCCCCTTTTTGCTTATTTAAGATTTGTTCAAATTGGATTTCTGTCATTTGAAATTTTAAAAAAGTCCTAACAATATTAATAATTACATTATTAAGGGGCGCCTGGGTTGGTTAAGTGACTGCCTTCGGCTCAGGTCATAATCCCAGAGACCTGGGATCGAGTCCCACATCGGGCCCCTGCTTGGCGGGAAGCCTGCTTCTCCCTCTCTCACTCCCCCTGCTTGTGTTCCCCCTCTGGCTGTGTTTCTCTCTGTCAAATAAAGAAAATCTTAAAAAAAAAAAAATCACATTATTAATAATAACAGCAGGTAAGACTTAATTTGAGCTTACTCTGAGTCTGGCACTTTTGCTCTGTGCTTCACAGGTATTAACTCATCTCATCTTCTATGAGGTAGGTGCTGCTATCATCATGTCTATCTTATAAATGAAAAAAAGTGGAAACAAACAAAAAAAGGATAAAGGAAAAGGAAAAGATGATAAGACAGAGAATGAAGGGCCTTGACTAAATCACACAACTAGGCAATGGCAGAGTTAGGATTTAAGCCCAGAATCTGTGCTCTTGACCATTATGCCACCCAATAAGGAACCCAGAAAATAAGGAAACAGCCAATGGGTCAGAACTTCCCAACATCTCCAGCACCATGCAGAGAGAATGGGCACCACTGCCAGTCAACCTACATAAAATGCTACGTAATCGCTGCCCAAGGGTGGTAGTGGGTAGATCAGACTCCATAATATTAGTCATTAAATTCACCCAACCACGTGCCTTACTTAGATTCCATGATTAACAAGCAACCTTAAATAACTTGGTTTCCAAGGCAGCTTCTACTACGGGGAAAGAACACCGTGACCAGCTGACCCAAATGTCCCAGCCTTCTTGGCATTTCTACTTCTCATTATCAGTTTGGCATCCTGGATGTGTTAGCTTCTTGTAAGTTTGTTTGGCATGAGTCAGTCCTTGACAGTCAGCTGAACTCTGGGTGCTCTGGCCAACTGCAAGCCTGAGTAAGCGCCCCGATGTATGGCCTCATCCTGATTCAACTACTGTTTCTTTCCAAAAACAAAAAACAAACAAACAAACAAAAACCAACTAGAACTACTGTTCAACAAAACTTCAAAAATCCTTTGCACCTGAGTTACAGTAATGGAATTTTCAAGTAGTCAAATAACAACTACTTACTAGGAGAAGTAACAAAAGAAGAACCACAAATACAATGTATTCCCACAAATGGATTCAAAACCCTAATTAGAAATATGATCTAGGTCATCATGATGCTCTGCCAAAACTATAGCAGGAGGCACTAAAATCATCTAGCTTTTGGGGCGGGGGAGTTCACTGGTGCAGGGAAGCAGCCGTTAATACAGCTTTCACTTCAAAGGACACTCTAGAAGAACCCCCAAATCTAGTAGTGCCTAGCATCGCGAATTTAAGGCCTAGCTTCAGCAGTGTTCTTCTTCAGTTGGCATTTTGCTCTCCCAGGTCCTCCCGCCCATTTTTCCTCACTCACGGTCTCTCCCTCGCTCCTGGAGGAGTGGCGTCTTCTCCCTCCTTTCAGAACACACAGTCGCGAGTGGTGCTGCAGAAGAATACAGGACCGTGCTCTGGCTCAGCACCTACGCCAGCCACTGGAGCCTCAGCTGCTTTTCCTGCCTGATTTCCCCGGCACGAAGTAAAAGGAAGGAAAACGTTCTGTTCCAGCCATGGCACACCTGGTACTTTTCCCAGCCCTTCCCCTCATCTATTTTTGGTAAAAGATTCAGGATAATCTCATCAGGGTTTAAGGGTCAAAAGGACTAAAGTTCAAGCCTGAATTAACCACATGCTAGCTGTGAAACCTTGGCAAAGGTATTTAGCCACTGCTTCCTGTTTCCTGTCTCTAAAATGGGGAGAAGAGTGCTTACCATGATGCCCAATATACAGCACTAAGTGCCCAATAAATGTCAATTGCTATACCACTGTAACTCCCTAGTCCGAGTGCTCTTCCTCGAGACCCTCACAAACAAGACAACCCCCAAAAGAGGCTGGGGGTCTGACTCCTCTCATCCTCCCCATGGTTAGTATTAGCTACGTTCCACCAAATCTATGCCACAGCAAAGCAGCACGAAGCACCATATGGCATAACTTTGAGGAAGGGGACTGGAGGTTGCTAGGAGAAAGTTTTTTTGCATGTCTTTTCTTTTAAATTTGGGAGAGGGGTGAGTAGATAAAGCTCTTTTTATCAGTCCTAGTAAGCTGAATGCTAAAAGCTGTCATTCCTAAACTTTGTCTTACTAATCAGACCATGCACACACAGCAGCCTAACAACTGATTCTTACTCCTTGTCTGAAAGTCACTGAAACCTAAATAACACTCGGGCAGGACTTCTAATCTCATTTATAACAGAGAGAAGTGTCCTTTCACATAAGCTTAGAAGACATTACCTGCATGATATATGGGGAGAAGAGGGATCTTTTCCAAGGAAAAGGAGAAGGCAGGAAAGGTAATGCCCAAGGCTTTAGTGCTCTGCAGGCCCTCCCCATATCCAAGCTTGAAATAAATCTGGAACCAAAATTCTAATGCAGAATTAACTCCAGCAACAAAGAAGATTCATTGTGATAACGTGTTTTATTATTAAAAATGTTACTACCAGACAGCAATGGCACAGAGGCGAAGAGAAGTTTTCAATCATGAGAATAGGCTCCTTGCTGCTTTCTCTCTCTCCTTCACTTCTGCTGGACTTTGGTTCTCTGACTCTTTTAGCCAGCACAGGAACCATTTCTAGCCTTCCACAGATGATCCCATTACGGGTGGGACCTTCTTCTCACCACCTGGTGCTGGGCCCTGTGAAGCTAGAACAATCTCTCTGCTGTCTGTGTAAACTGTGGGCTGCCTTCAAAAGACACTTGACCAGCCTAGCAAGAACTAAAATATGGAGCCAAGTCAAAAATATGGAGCAACCAGGGCTCTTGCACACAGCTGGTGGGAGTGAAAATTGGCAAAACCACTTTGGAAAACAAGTTGGCATTATCCAGTGAAGGTGAAGATGTGAAGAGCCCATAGCATGGCAGTCTCACTCCTACACGTATGACCAGCGCTATCCAACTTACCAAGCAACTACAGGGCTCTTGCACCACGCTGAGAACTGGAGATATAAGGATGAGTGAAACTGAACTATCAACAAAGATGGAAATGTTACATATTACACTCTCCACACAGCTGCTGAACACTTGAAATGTGGCTAATGCAACTTAGGGACTGAAATGACCTGAAATTACTTTTAACTTTAATCCAAGTCATATATAGCTAGTGGCTATATTGTACAATGAAGCAAGAACCGCATGGCCATGTACCTTAAGATAAATGCACAAGGATGTTCATGTCAGCACTGTTTGAAATAGGTAAAACAAAGACAACCCATATGTCCATCAATAAGGAAATGGATACAATGCGGCACAGCAGTCCAAAATAAATGCACTCTACAAGCACCAGTGAAGCTAAACCTTGAAAGCAATGTTGAGGGGGAAGAAAATGTTACAGAACTTAGAGAATGATGAAGTTTTACACAGTCCAAATACAAGTATAACAAATATCTATAGATAAAAACATTAGTGGTGGCAAAGCTGTGAAGAAAAGCAAAAAAAAAAAAAAAAAAAGGAAGAAAGAAAATTGATAAATACAATACACAAGGCAATGATTTTGGAGCCAAGACAGTTGGAGGGTACAAAGTGTAAGAAGCGCAATGGGAGGGGCGCCTGGGTGGCTCAGTTGGTTGGGCAACTGCCTTCGGCTCAGGTCTTGATCCCGGAGACCTGGGATTGAGCCCCACATCAGGCTTCCTGCTTGGCGGGAAGGCTGCTTCTCCCTCTCTCACTCCCCCTGCTTGTGTTTCCTCTTACTGTGTTTCTCTCTGTCAAATAAATAAAATCTTAAAAAAACAAAAAACAAAAAAAAAGAAGAAGCGCAATGGGAGCTTCGATAACACGGCTGATGTTCTGCTTCTGTTCTTTTAGTGTTGCCTCTTAGCATATATATTACATATATTGTCTTACACCTACAAGTACTTCACAGTAAAACAAACCGAAAAGTATTATTGAGATAGTGTTGCTGCTTCTTGCATCTTGTCCACCAATTCTCCTCTCGTACACAGGCTGGGAGCTTCTCCATGGCGGGGTATGTTTCACTCATCTCTGTGTCTCCAGTTCTCAGCAAAGTGCAGGAGCCCAACAGCTGCTTACTAAGTACCCTAGTGACCTGAACCCAAATCAGGAAAAACCAGCACTCCCACAACTGAAGTTTGTTAACAGGTTTTTTTGTCCAGGTAATACTAGAGAAACATTCCCTATGCAGTAGCAAAAAATATTACTGTTATTTCCTCCATTCTAAAATACACCTTCCTCACCACATTTTAGCAGATGTGAAAGTAGAACGCTTCTACAATTGAAGCTGTCATTAAAGGGTGGTATTTCTCAGTACCACCAGCATGCTACAATTCACAAACGTAAGCTCCGTGAAGGAAGGACTGAGCCTCTTCTGTTCATTTCCCAATCCTTAGAGAAGTGTCTGCCACACAGTAGGGGCTCAATAAATAGTTGCTAAATAAAGAAAAATAGTTACTATTACTACAAACCTATTATGTGTCTGAGTCTTGCTAAAAACTTTACACAGATTATTTAGTTTGCCCTTTACAATAATTTCAAGGCTTACCAAGGTCAAGTGCCCAAGAAACTACATATAAATAAGTAGTTGAAATAGAAACTTAGTAAGTGGCAAATGCAGGATTCAAATCTAGACTCCAAAGTCCATGCTCTTAAACATGATGCGATACCATCTCACAAACAAAATGAAGCCAAGTACCACCCCTTCACCAATTTTGAAAATAAATGTTTAAAGAAAACTGCCTACAGTTAGTGAGCTTATATTCGCTGAATCACCAGCCATGTTTATAGAGAAACAGAACCCATGTTAGCCAGAGACGGGGAGAGGTGATTGAAACAATCTCACGAGAGCCAGACTTTCCTCCATACCCATCCTGACTTATATTAATCCAGTTACTGTTTTGCACACAGAAACACATGCCCCCGACACAAGTACTATTTCCAAATGCGGTAAATGTCTAAAGAGAACAGAGTTACATCATCAAAGGGATCATCTTATTAAAAATCCCTTAAAAGTCCATTTGATCCAACCTCTAGGCAAGAGACTTCATTCCTAACCTCATTTTAATGGCAGCTGAAACCTTCCGAGGCCAAATAACTTAGGTCCTCTGAGAAGTAAGTGGTTGAAGCAGAGACCAGAAACTAGGTCTCCTACTTCCTGGGCTCACCTTGTTCTCTTCACTACATCACAGCAGAGGGAAGTCATTAAGGACTTGGCTAACAGGAGTCCTTTACATAGCTTATCTTGCTTAATCCTCTTGTCAATTCTGTGAGTTAGATATTATCTCCACATACAAGATGAGGAAACTGGATTCAGAGAAATTAGATAACTCACCACAGGTCACACCCTTGGCATTTGGACTAGAAGCCAGAGTGGTTTTCCCTCACCTCAAAGACCTGCAAGTTAAAAAAAATCATAATTAACATTAGCACAGTGCTACAAAATGCTTTCACGTTATTGAAAAGAAAATGAGAAGTAAACTGCTGAAAATAAGAACATCTTTATATCATGAAAGCTTAAATGCTCCCCAATAATTGCACCTTAAGATGAATTTGGTTAAATACCAATAACATAATTTCTAACTACAAAGATGTCGCCTCCATAAGTGAACCTGAGACACAGATAGCACCTTTAAAAATTATTTTAAGGGCATTTGTAGTAAATACAAAGGAAAAATAAAATTATTTTTAAATTTCCCATTTAGGTTTAAAAGAGAAAATTTTGAAAAATAATTCAGTTTTGTCTATTTTCCTCCATTTTTTCCATGTACCACACACATTATAGCTTATTTTGCCAGAACTGCTTTGAAGACTTTCTCTTTCACTCCTGTCATCACCACATCCTCTCTCATGCAAAACAAGATGAAACTATCTGAGAGGCACCTTAAGTATCTTCAAAGAAAAAGTCGTCCATAATTTTACTGTATTATCATCATAACTTTATATCTTATGTAGAAAATCCCATTCAATTTGGAGAATATTATTTTTATTTCTGAAACTGCAGCAAAACTATCTTGTATCTCCAGCAAGAGTGCAACTGTTTTTAAAAATCTTTTTAATTCTTATGCAAATATTAAGAAATTTAAATATGTTACTCAGAATGAAATGCTATAACCAACGACTCCCCACACCATTTGGAACATTTTAGAATCTGTTTCTTTTTTCAAAAATAAAAACCCAACTACTTAAAAAACAAGTAAAATTGTATGCTAATCGACTGTTTCTTTTTTACATGCCAAAGGAGGAGTTTTGCCAAAGAGGCTACCAGCCTTCCTCCTTGATTCCTGCATACCTTCTCCAGAAGGTTCCTAGCCTCACCGAGGTCAGACAATAATGTGTAATTCATCTATTTTGCTTTAAAAGGAAGTTAAACATATCACTCCCCATTTCTGATTTATAATATCATTCCCCTGGCCTCAAGGTAAAAGAAACTACAAGTAGAGAGCGCTTCACAGTAATCTGCCTACTAAAACAAGGCATCTCTCTCCAGAGTCACTGCATTTAAAAAGGCTGCCAATCCTCATTTTATTTCGCTTTTCTTTCTTCTCAGTCTGGAGTTAAAAATCAGCTCATTTGATGTTATCAAATCATCAAATGAAAGGTTCTAGAAATAGCTTCCTATCTGTGGAAGGAGCCAGAAGACATACAAAAATGGAAGGGAGCTCTCGAACCGTCTTTGCTAAAGCATTCCGTGTGTAACGAATGCAAGCAAAATCCTGAAAGGCTTGCTTAGCTATGAATTCAAGGTACTTGCTAATGGAGCTGATTTAAAAGCTAAAAAACAATATAACCAGAAAACAGCCCCAAACCGTGATAGACCAAAAGCAAAGTTCAAATACACATTCCCCGGGGCCGGCGGTGCATACCCAGAATCACTGCACGGTTGGTTGCTTTAGGTGCTGCTCTACCGCGCTCCCGGGCTCATCTGTTTCAGGTTACACATGCTCTTCTCTGTCAGTTGTCACGGTTTGCCCACTCCACACGTTTACAAATGACTCAAAGTGCCACCTGCCCCCGAACGTCCCAGGTCCTGACACCCCCGCGCGGGTCCACGCACTTACGTGTCCGCACACACACACGTGTCCACACACACCCTCGCCCCGGCTCCGCCCCGCAGGCGGACTCGGGCTAGGCGAGCCGGGCACGGCCTCCGCGGGGTGGGTGGTGCCGGGCGCTGCGGCCCCACCGGCACGGACAGCTCGGACGCCGAGCCCCGCGTCCTCAGTGCAACCTCGCCGCCGCCGGGGTTCCCCTAAAACGCGGAGGCCTCGCTGGCTCCCTTTGCACGGGGAAACGTCCGCGTCCCTCACTGCGAGGGTGTCACCGGAGCCTCGGAATTCAAATGGGGACAGGCGAGGAGGAAGGGGAGGATCCTCTTTTTGACTTTCTGCGTCGCAATTCCTCCTGGTCTGCACGCAGCCGAGTTGGGGTGGGGGGCGCTCGCATTTTTAAGGCTGCTTCCGGCCTTTCGGGGCGTGGGGGCTCTGTTGGTCAGAGGGCAAACCCCGAGAACGCCCGGGATGCGCGCGCCAAGCCGAAGGGCACCTAGCGCGCCCGGCCCCGGCGCAGCCCCGCCGTCTGGCTCCCGCGCCGAGCAGGCGCTGCAGCCGCGGCGCCCCGATCTCCCGGCGCGCCCGGCTCCAGGTCGTCGCGGGGAGCACCCTGCAGCCGCAGCAGCCCCTCCGGGAGCCGCGCGCTAACAGCCGTGCCCCGCGGACCGCGGCGGTCGCGCGGCTGCAGCGTCGCGGTGACTTCTTGCCTGGAACCCCGGCCCCCGACCCGCGTACCTTGGCGGCCACCGAACCGCCGCCCGGGATTCCGACTGTGACAGCCCCTGTGGCCCGGCTCGGGGTTTCTCCGTTTTCGGCGTCACAATAATAAGGAAGTTTCCCCGCAAGCCTGCGGGCGGCGGAATGCGCTGGGCGAATGACTTCCCACCCGGCCAATGGGCGCCCTTCTGGGGCGGATTGGCACCAATGGCGGCCGCGGCGGAGCCGGAGGCGGGGCGGCGAGGTCCGCGGGCGGGAGGCGGGGAGAGGCCCAGGCCCGGGAGGGAGGGGGGCTGCCCGAGGTGACAGGACCCGCGGGCCCCATGAGGGGACAGCGGCGCGGGTGTGTGTCGGCAAGGACCCGGCCGCCGGACAC
Organism: Spilogale gracilis; assembly: GCA_004023965.1. NCBI lineage: Eukaryota > Metazoa > Chordata > Mammalia > Carnivora > Mephitidae > Spilogale > Spilogale gracilis. The sequence goes on along the minus strand of PITA01002727.1, from coordinate 32,740 downwards.
AGAGCGTTCCCGCCGGAATAGGATTGCTTTTCACTGACCGGGAAGCGAGCGGGACTGATCAGCGGTCGGTTTTTCAGGTTCTGGGTTCTGGGTCTTAATATTTATGCAGAGGTGACCAAAAGCCTTGAGAATGGCAGGAAAATCTAGAAGGTGAAAACTGAGGGTGAGTTATGAAGCGTTTTATTCCGCAGTGGAGGAGTCTTCTGTTTCATACCTCTTCGGAGGATTGGAGGAAGCGCCGAGCCTTTGAAACGCGGGGCTGAGCGGAGGCAGAGAGGCGGGAAGGAAGTCGGGTGCGGGGGCCGGCACTGCCTGGGCCCTCCGGGAGAGTTGGGAGTCGAAGAGGAGAGCGGTGCTGCAGAAGCAAGGAGGGCTTGGGAGACTGTAGAGTGGGGGCTGGCGGAGCATGAAAAGAAGTCACTGTGTAGATCTTAAATTGTATCATCTGAAAGACACCATGTGGCTTCTTTAACGGATAAAGAAGTTTGCCCTCCCTACTTTCCCTGGCACTGAATCTCAGAGCTTTCTTCTCCTCCCCAAGGTCACAGTGCTTTCAGAATTCCCGTGGTCCTTGTCCTTTTGAAGAAAACATTCTCACAGAGACGACTTAACATATGTGTTTTTCCCCCACCTCCCCCTTAAATTTGAAACACAGAAGAAGAACACACTGGGAAAGTACCACTTTACCCCCAAAAGAATGGCTTTGCTAGTGGATGAATTTCTGTAACTTGTCATTTGAACTGGAAAGGTCCTTTGAGGCTGGATTCTTCTCAAGGACGTTCAAATCAGGTCAAGTCTGCAATTACCTGTTCTGGAAATCTAATAGATTGACCAAGAAAAAAAAAAAAAAAAAAGTTTTGAGGAGTGGTATATTCTGGGGATGGGTCAATGTTGGCTGACCTATGAACTCTCAATGAAATAAAGCAGGTTGTCAAATGCTCCTAAAACAAGAAAGATAAGAAAAAGCAAAATCTCAAATTATCAGGTAGCCAAGGTCATCTAAGAAAATTTCAGCCTTTGAAGTTTGAATCACACTGGACATCTTCAGAAACACTGGGGACAAGATTAGCCAGATTCCCTTATGCAGTTTCACAGAAGTCTAGATATCTCACCAACACATAATCCCAATCTAGAGATGGTAATAATCCCAATCTCTAGATGGTAATCTAGAGACGGTAAAATTAGGAACTGGGGGAATAGCCAGAGAGAAGTCATGGTAGGAAGGGAGGTTTCCCACGGTTGAGAAGGAGAGAGCAAGAGTCTATTTTCATGTGCCAAATATGAGGTTTGTAATCAGTCGGCATTTAGGTCAATATATCTGTCCCATGGCATAAGTGTTTTCATATGAAATTTCATCTTAAGGAAAAAAATGGTTATCAAAGACTCAAGCCTGGAGGTAGGATATGTCTAAATTACAAACTGAAGTACTGTAAGCCTCCTTACCAAATAAATATCCAGAACCCTAGGAACTTACTTACATGTAGAGCAATCAGTGAAGACACTCAGAGTACTTCATTTTAGTTTCTTAATTGAACCAACATAAAATGCCAATTTCCTTAGCAAGCATGTCCTGCTCCATTTACCAAAATGGCTTTGAATGGCCCCAGCACTAACAATAGTCTTAATAACAAATATCTAACCTGGTTTGAGAGACCATACTCTACTTTTTCTTTGCGTTTCTATAGCTCCATCTTGCATCCTTTTCTTTCTGGCTTATTTCCCCAACAAATACACTGTATACTGAGCATCTACTGTAATACAAGCCACTGTGAATATCTTAGTGAGCAAAAGGGCACAGTCCCTGCTGCCTTCAAGGGGGAAGCAAACATTAACTAAGTCAATGTACCAAGGAGTACCTAGTTGCTAAGTAAGATAAATGTTATGAAAGAAAACATTTATGTTAAAAATAAAAGATTTAACCTAAAAAACAACTGTAAACAAAATTGACTTCCAGTTAATGCTATCCACACTGACGTATTTAGGAGGAAGTATACTGATATCTGCAATTTATTTTGAAATGTACATTTTAAAAGATGGATTGGGGGCGCCTGGGTGGCTCAGTCATTAAGTGTCTCCCTTTGGCACAGGTCATGATTCCAGAGTCCCAGGATCGAGCCCCGCATCAGACACCCTGCTCTGGAAGCCTGCTTCTCCCTCTCTCAGTCCCCCTGCTTGTGTTGCCTCTCTAGCTGTGTTTCTCTCTGTCAAATAAATAAATAAAATCTTTGAAAAAATAAAATAAAAAATAAAAGATGGATTGAAGGATGGATAGAGAGATGGATAGCTGGATATACATGTAATATCTATCCAAAGATGTTAATTATATGGTAGGTAGATGGGTAGGGTTTTGGGGATGCCTGGGTGGCTCAGTTGGTTAGGTGTCTGCCTTCGGCTCAGGTCATGATCCCAGGGTCCTGGGATCAAACACCACATTGGGGGGGGGGGTCCCTGCTCAGTGGGGAGCCTGCTTCTCCCTCTCGAATTCCGCCTGCTTGTGCTCCCTTTTTCACTATCTGTCTCTCTCTGTCAAATAAATAAATAAAATCTTTTTGCTCAGTTGGTTAAGCAACTGCCTTTGGCTCAGGTCATGGTCCTGGAGACCCTGGATGGAGTCCCACATCGGGCTCCCTGCTCAGCAGGAAGCCTGCTTCTCCCTCTCTCACTCCCCCTGCTTGTGTTCCCTCTCTGGCTGTGTTTCTCTCTGTCAAATAAATAAAATCTTTTTTAAAAAATAAAAAATAAATAAAAATAAAAATTGACATTAAAAAACGTTGGAAAACAAAAAATAAATAATAAGAGATGTGATAAATTGTAACTGTAACCTTTGACGGGCAGAAGGGATCATGTAGTCCAGCTCTAGCTCTGGACAAATGAGGAATCTCCAGTGATAAGGGGAGTCCCCAGTGCTGCTAAATTTCTACCTCAACAGATACCCATTTGCACCATTTTTTACAGCTTACATTTTGAAATGCTTGTGCCTATTTCAAATTAAAAGCATTGTCAATATAGTAAGAATACTGTTTAATGATGATTGTTTTTTGTTTAACTTATCTGGCAGACAAACATGAACTTGGTAAAATTAGAGACAGATCAAACTTGTGGGGAATAAATAGGTTGGCCACAATATTTTGTTTTTCAGGTATACTTTTGAAGAAATAAGTGTCTTCACCTCTGGGAAAGGAAAGCATTAATTATTTGACAGGTAGTATGTGCATACTCTGTAAAGCTACATAATGATAAAGGTATTTCTTGGTCCCCTCAACCCCCCAAAATACTCATTTTGTCCATGGAGTCAACATTCAAAGGAAAAATTGGTTGTAAAACATTTTTTACATGCTTTCACTGTTTTTTGTTGCTTAATAGCAGTTTACCCAAGAAGCCCACATTATATGCCCAGGCTAAATTATCTAAGCTTATTGAAACCTGTCCTGTAACACAAAGCACTGATTTATTAATGTGAAAAATAACTTGGAAGAAAAATATTATGGTCAATCAACATTGCCATCAATCAAATAATTATTAAATATTTAGTCAATGTCTTCTATAAGTATTGCCAGATAAGAAGATTATTCCTGACTATAAAGAGCTTATATATAGCCTTTATGTCCGTTCCTTTGTGTTTCTTGAAACTATTCATAGTTTAGTTTTGCATTTTTTTAAAAATCAATCCATTTGGATGAAGCACAACGACCCTACCTTAAATATGAGAAAGTCAATAATAGCATATAGGTTAATATTAGTTAATTTTTTTTTTAATGGGTTGGTGGAACATTTCCTAAGAAAGCCTTTAGGGTGAGCTAAAGTCTTTAGGACATCTTTCATGAAAATTTCTCTACTTACAAGGTCCCAAAACTTGTACCCTTGAAAGTTGCATCCAACCTACCACCAGGACTGCTCTGACAAAACAAGTCCCTGGGGAATACAGGAAAGAGCATGTCTATTGCCATGTAGCTGTACGGTGTGCACAGATTTTAACTGCCAAAAAGCAGATAACTGTTTCACCCTTCTAGATACAACCCCCACTCCAAATTCTCCAGAAGTTCACTTGTGTCAAATCAAAATAAAATCATCAAAATGAAAAACCCCTTTCTTTGAAGTTAAAGATTAAATCTGGGTCAAATGAAATTTAAGGCATTTTATTATATCTTAGAAAAGCTAGGGGCGCCTGGGTGGCTCAGTTGCTTGGGCGACTGCCTTCGGCTCAGGTCATGATCCCGGAGACCCGGGATCGAGTCCCACATCGAGTCCCACATCGGGTCCCACATCAGGCTCCCTGCTTGGCGGGAAGCCTGCTTCTCCCTCTCTCGTTCCCCCTGCTTGTGTTCCCTCTCTGGCTGTGTTTCTCTCTGTCAAATACATAAAATCTTTAAAAAAATAAAAAGAAAAGAAAAGAAAAGCTAAAGTGACCCTGTGGAATTATAAAGGGGCATGCATAAAGCAGTGTTAGATAGTTTTAGAACTTGGCCATAAATTCAGGAAACACAGGTAAATATGCACAATAACTGATTTCTTGCTTGACCATTATGATATATTTTCCATGACATTACCTGATATACTAAGTGTGTTATCCCTTGTGGCAATCCATAGTTCGTGTTGCAATGAGTGTGGTACAGTAATACATTTTCCTCACTCCTAGCAGAAGCATATTCAATGTGTTGTCTCAGTTGACTTCTCTCATTTATACTAAATAAACTTTGGGACACCTGGGTGGATCAATCAGTTAAGTGTCTGCCTTTTGCTTGGGTAGGTGATCCCAGAGTCCTGGGATTGAGACCCAAATTGGGCTCCCTACTCAGCAGGGAGTCTGCTTCTTCCTCTCCTTCTGCCCCTCCCCCATTAGTGGTAGCTCGCATGCTCTTTCTAGTAAATAAAATCTTTAAAAATAAATAAATAAACCTATATCTTTAACATACTCCAGAAGAAGCAAGTAATCAAAGGGGTTCTATCTGTAAGGTTGATATATGACATAAAATAGCAATAAGAATCTGTAAAAAAATAATATCGTGTTTCCAAACTTTATGGCTATCCTTTATATAAAGGGGAACTGATAACTGGTATTTAACTTTCCACTGGTCTCCAGCATTTGTCTTCATCCTATATGTAGGTAAAACCCCAGTGAAATCAACCATGATATTCACTTTTAAATTGTTGACTAACAAATTGTTTTTACCTTACAGATATTTAAGATACTACAGTATCGTCTTATAGAAACTATGGCTATTTCTGTTTCCCTCTTTCCATTGGCTTTTGAAAGCCTGGAACAAAACTAATGTTCCATCTGTACAGAATCCCATTGCATACATCTTGAGAAGTAACTTTAATTCAAGATTCATTTTAACTTTCCTATGACATTTTCCCATTGTACTCATTTTCTTACCTACCTAAAGAAAAACAAACTTGCTTTTCTCTTCACAAAGGTAATAAATATTCACTATATAAGATATGTAAAATATATATAAGAAAAGAAGAAAATAAAAACAATCAGTCCATTCACCACTTTTTTTTAGTTCTTAATATATTTGGTCCTTTCCCCACACATGTATATGCATTTCTTTTTTTTAACAATTTATTTTATTTTCTCAGTGTTCCAAGATTCATTGTTTATGCACCATACTCAGTGCTCCATGCAACACGCGCCCTCCTTAATACTCACCACCAGGCTCAACCATCGCCCCACTCCCTCCCTTCCCAAACCTTTAGTTTGTTTCTCAGAGTCCACAGTTTCATGGATGACTGGAGGAGATTATGCTGAGTGAAATAAGCCAAGCAGAGAAAGTCAATTATCATATAGTTTCACTTACTTGTGGAGCATAAGGATAACATGGAGGACATTAAGCGAAGGAAAGGAAATGTGAACTGGGGTAAATCAGAGAGGGAGACAAGCATGAGAGACTGTATATGCATTTCTAAAAGCGGCTCACTTTCTAAATTTTACACAAGGCTTTCTGAATTTAACAATGTATTTAACATCTTCAATAGAATTAAATACTATTCTACAACATCATTTTAAATTGTACGTAAATTACATTTACTTAAAAAAAATGGATATACTGTAATTTAACCAATTTCTTATTGTGTATTCACTTTCCACTCTTTGCCATTACAAAAAATAGTGCAACATAGCTACACATACTGAATATGACTAAATAACTGCCCTCACCTTTGATAATTTCCTTAAGAAAAATTCCTAAGAGAGTAATTCCTAGGTCAGGCAGAATGCAGTCTTAAGGCTTTATAGTGTATTGCCAATAGTTCCTAACAAAAGATGGTACCAGCTAAATACACACACAATGTCTATTTAGCCCCTGTCCAACCCAGTTACCAATAATAGGGTTGTTTTGGTTTGGTTTTCATTTTATTGTTTTTACTGTATTATAAGTCACCTTATGTCTTGACTAGAATATGTGGGATATGAACAATTTAAAATAAGACAAAAAAATTCTAATAAAATAAAAAGCCATGTAGCCCACATCTGAAAATCAGCTTAGGTAAGATGTTTCTAAACATTCATGTCAAAAATTATCTAAATGCATAAAAATCTATGATTAGGGTTGTTGGTCCTTGCTAAAATTGTTTGATGTCATGTGACTCCTCAATCTTCCCACACACCTGCCAGAAATAAAAGGTTCCAGGAAGGAAGTTCTGTACAAACTCACTGTTGTTAATCATATTCTTATTCACACACATGCACATACCAATAATAATCAGTTGGTGGTTCACCAAGTTCTGTCACAAAATAAGAAGCAGACAAAGTGGGGTGCGTGGGTGGATCGGCTCAGTCAGTTAAGCAGCCGACTCTTGATTTTGACTCAGGTCATGATCACAGGGTCATGAGACTGAGATTAAGCTGTCTGTCAGTCTCGTGCTGAGCATGTAGCTTGCTTAAGATTCTCTCTCTCCTTCTCCATCTGCCCTTTCCCCCAATAAATAAATAAATCTTAAAAAAAAAAAGACAAAGTGTCAGAATTTACTTCATCTATCAATAGAATGGTAGCCAGAGAAGGCACTTGTCAAAAAGAAAATGTAGTGTCATGACTTGTAATAATCCATTGTTGTCCAATCACCTTTGCCATCAGTCACCTTATTATGTGAACCAGTGTGTCCCAGGCTTCATAGAAGAAAATGACCTTACCCACCAACCATCAGATAACCATGTACTTGAGTTCTTTTGTAGACTTCAGGAGAGGATTTATACTGTTCCATCCAAGTGCTTGCCTGGTTCCCTTTTCGATTAACTGGATAAAATTTCAATGTAGACATATAGCTATCATCCTAGAACCAGAGAGAACAACCTGCCCAGTACCTGGAATCAAACATGTGCACTAGACCATACCAACATCATGTTCTGAAGGATTATACCCATGTACCTTGTACTGAGGGTAAATGGTTTGGAAGGTGTAGTGAATTAAATAGTTTCCCCCAAAATCCGTGTCTACCTGGAACTTCAGAATGTGAATTATTTGGAAGAGGGTCTTTACAGATGCAGTTAGTTTCATTAAAATGAGGTCGTAAAATGAGAATTAGGAAGATTCTAAATCCAATAACCCATGTCCTTTTTTTTAATTATTAATTTTTATTTTTTCCATAACCCAGTCACCCTATCCCTCCTCCCTACCCCCCAGCAACCCTCCTTTGTTTCCTGAGATTGAGTCTTTTATTAACCAATGTCCTTTCAGGAAGGCCATGAGGGGGCGCCAGGGTGGCTCAGGTCATGAACGCCAGGTCCTGAGACTGAGGCCCATGTCAGGTCCTGACTCAGTGGAAGGTTTCTCCCTCTCCCTCTGCTTATGCTCTCTCTGTCTCTGTATTTCTCTCAAATGAATAAATTTTTTAAAATCCTAAAAAAAAAAAAAAAAAAAAAAAGCCCATGTGAACACACACAGAAAAACGCCATGTGAAAATAGAGATTGGAGTGACAGTGACGGGTGTCTACCAGCTGAGAAATGCTAAGTAACCACCAGAAGCAAGAAGAGAGACAGAGTGTAGATTCTCCCTCAGAGCCTCCTGAGGGCATCAAACTGCCAACACCTTGATTTTGGGCTTCAGCCTCCAGAATTGTGAGAGAATGCATTTCTATTGTTTTAAGCCACCCGGTTTGTGATACAGAGGTAAGAACATTGCTTAAAAAAAAAAAAGCATCTTTAATAGGCTTTTAATGCAGTCTAGCTGTGGCATCTGTGACCAGGTTGATTGCCAGAATTGACTTACTGATCTGGCATCTTAACCCAGAGTTCGCTTTCTCTGAGAGTTCTGTATGTGTTCTTCCCGAAGTGTCAACTCAATCGAAAAGAATGACATTTCCAAACTGACAAAGTCTATTCTTAGTCAAGATATATGGGGAGTTATACTCCCTGGCTAGATCTTTCCAACAAGCACTGACATCCTTTTGCAAGCAAATGTAGGTTAGTCAAGTCCGTTTTACAAAGTATCTTTCCCCACCTGGTATTTTATTATAGTAGCAGTAAACCCAGAGTTCCATATTAGTTTCATTCAGAAAACATACAAATTATGTAAGATTGCATGTATATGAGACTTCACCTTGAAATTCTAGTTATTTCTATCAAAATCATATTTTCCTTGATTTTAGAGCAGAACATGGACCCTTTATGAATGAGCATAACATAGAAGCTGGAGAATATTTAAATTTATTTTATTTATCCCACAATATAAAACTTTGGATGTTAAAGTGAAACTTCATGTCTGCGGAGGACCCCAGAAAATCAATCATATCAGTAGTAAACCCCATCAAGTACAAACCTTGTCCATTCTCTGTAGTACTTTTTTATGATTTTTCATAGTGTTTTTAAAGGAAATCTTGGCAGTTGTTTTTATTTTTAAAAAAGCCACCATTATATTGTTTTGATTTTTTTGAGATTTTATTTATTCCTTTGACACAGAGAGAGAGAGCTCACACAAGCAGGGGGAGCAGCAGAGGTAGAGGGAGAAGCAGACTCTCCACTAAGCAGGGAGCGCAATTCAGGCCTGAGCCCGAGACCTTGCTGAACGGGAGTGGAAGGCAGACACTTAACCAACTGAGGCACCCAGATGCCCCAAGTCAGCATTACATTGTAAAATAAATAGAGGGGCGCCTGGGTGGCTCAGTTGGTTAAGCGACTGCCTTCGACTCAGGTCATGATCCCAGAGATCCTGGATCGAGTCCCACATCGGGCTCCCTGCTCGGCGGGAAGCCTGCTTCTCCCTCTCTCACTCCCCCTCCTTGTGTTCCCTCTCTGGCTGTGTTTCTCTCTGTCAAATAAATAAATAAAATAAAATAGAAACTGTTTTGATCCATACGGAGGTGGAAAACCAGTTACCTAAATAATTTATTGTTTATTATTTTATTGTTATTTATTGTTTAATAATAAATATAATATAATATTTATATAATATAATTTATTGTTTAGGGTAGAAATTCTAGCCCCAAGTCAGCCTCTGAAGCATTCACGGGACTTGGCTATGCTGAATCTAAGCTACACTGAGAAAGATCTCTTAGTATACAAAACAGACGTCAAATTTAATCACAGAAACATTTTACTTAGGAGATCTACTAAGCAACTCCATGATTTATATCACTGAAAAAAAAAATAGTTGCTGTTAATTAGAAGCTTCCTAAGCTTTCTATACCTTATCTATTCCTTGAAGAGATTGCCAATGATAATGATACATTAAGTTATTTTAATATCCACTTTGTGGATATAATAGTATTTATAATTTTTTTAAAAGATTTTATTTATTTATTTATTTATTTATTTATTTATTTATTTATTTATTTATTTATTTAACAGAGGGGAACACAAGCAGGGGGAGTGAGAGAGGGAGAAGCAGGCTTCCTGCCGAGCAGGGAGCCCAATGCAGGGCTCAGTCCCAGGACTCCAGGATCATGACCTGGGCTGCAGGGAGTTGCTTAAGCAACTGAGCCACCCAGGCGCTCCTCTATTTATTTTACAATGTAATGCTGACTTGGGGCATTTGGGTGGCTCAGTTGATTGAGCAACTGATTTTTTATTTCAGCTCAGGTTATGATCTCAGGATCATGAGATGAAAGCCCAAGTCAGGCTCTGAGCTCAGCGGGAAGTCTGTTTGGGATCTCTTTCTCCCTCTGCCCATCCCCCCAATTGAACTCTCTGTCTCTCAAATTTATGAATAAAGTGACAGTGATAAGTTAATACCTTCCACATAAATAAGCCTTATATAAAGCAAATTTTTGCAGAGCATTTTATGTAAATTTTTCTGTACAGAATATTTTATGTACCAATTCATGCTGTGAATTGGCACTTCAGGAAGCAAAAAGTCATAAGAACTTCAATGTAGGTGAGGGCTCTTTATTATTATTTGAGGTTCTTAAATTCTATTGTTTTAGAGACTTGACTCTTAAAGGCGCTGCAGCCTCACACTGCTGGCTTTGAGTGGACAGGAGAGCAAATGGGACATCACGTTTGTGTCAGCAGCTGGTGCTTATCAGATGAGACGGTTCAAGAAGAGTCCTCGAATGGCATTGCGACCAAATAAGTATTCAGCTTTTAAACTCGGAGGGCAACATGGTGTTTAGCATAATCACATTGACATGTTATTTGCATGTCCCAACTCTCTAGAATACAGATTATGCATTGTGTGAAAAGAAGAAATCCTACGCAAAAGGATCTTCACTGGTGTTTTGGGGTTCTGCCAAAAGGTATCTAGACTTCAGTACTTTTCAACAGGTAATTGGCATCGAGTGTCCTCATTATTCCAATAAAGGCTTTTCAGAAATTGGCACCAGCTATTGCTGAACATCAAATTTGATCAGAGAAGGGGCGCCTGGGTGGCTCAGTTGGTTAAGCGACTGCCTTCGGCTCAGGTCATGATCCTGGAGACCCGGGATCGAGCCCCACATCGGGCTCCCTGCTCGTCGGGAGGCCTGATTCTCCCTCTCTCACTCCCCCTGCTTATGTTCCCTTTCTGGCTGTGTTTCTCTCTGTCAAATAAATAAAATCTTAAAAAAAAAAAAGTTTGATCAGAGAAACTTCAAACTGAGTTAAGTTTATCCAGACCTGAAGTTTTATATCTTGTCTAAATAAGATGTGAAACAAAAACAAACAAAATTTCTCTAGGATAGCCAAGCAAACATTTTTTTAAATACTATGAAAGTTGGGGTACCGGACGGCTCAGTTGTTTAAGCATCCAACTCTTGATTTCAGCTCCGGTCATGATCTCGGGGTCATGAGATTTGATTCAATTTGACTTGAAAGTGGACCTTTTTGCCTTACCTTTTGGTGTCTCCATTTCTTGGATGGTAAATTGGAGATGGTAATAGTACCTACCTCATGGTGTGGTCCCAGCTTAAATGAGATAATGTGGTGAACTTCTTAGAATTGTGCTCAGTGGGGATCCTGCTTGGGATTCTCTCCTTCCCCCTTTCCCTCTCAAACCCTCCCCCTGGCTTACCTGTTTTGTTTTGTTTTTTTCTTTCTCTCTCTCAAATAAATAAATAACTCTTTAGAAAAAAATCTGGAAGTATTAAAAGCAATTGTTAATTCCACACAATCCAACAACTCCACTTCTGGGTATACACCCAAAAGAGTTGAAATCAAGGTCTCAAAAAGATATCTGTACACCATGTTCGTAGTAGCACTATTTACAACAGCCAAAAAGTGAAAGCAACCCAAGTGTCCATCAATGGATGAGTGGATAAACAAAATGTGATATATATGTACAATGGAATATGATTCAGCCTTTAAAATGAAGGAAATTCTGACACATGCTATAACATGGATGAACTTCGAACACATTATGCTAAGTGAAAAAAGCTAGCTATAAAAAAAGACAAATATTGTATGATTTCATTTTACAAGGTACCTATAGTGGTCAAATTCATGGACACAGAAAGTGGAATGGTTATTGCCAGGGAGAAATGGGGAGTTAGTTAGTATTTAATGGAAATAGAGTTTCAATTTGGAAGACAAAAACATTCTTAAGATAAGTAGTGGTGATGGTTGCACACCAATATGAATATATTTCCTGCTACTGAACTGTACATTTTTAAATGGTTAAAATGGTAAATTTTATTGTATGTGTATTTTATCACAATTAAATCTAATAAATGTGATTACTACTTTGAGTCGTAAGTGGTCTGTAGTATGAGCAATTTTATCTTGTCTGAGGGACTAAGACACATTGAAGGTGGAGGTAGGTGGGAATAGGGAAACCTGCAATCTGGCTGCCTCAGAAGGCAGTGCCTGCCCGTTTGAGGCATGGTAGGAAGAGAAGTTGAGTGAGGGGGGTCCCTATAACTGCTTTCAAATAGGAAGGACCATACCATTTCTGGCAGCATAAGGCACATGGTCCGTCAACTATTTTCATTTTTCGATTTTGTTGTGTTGCTTCAAGGGTGGTGGAAATTCTTTTTAGATCCTGCCAATAGACTCTGAAATCCTACCATTTTTGGAAAGGGAGCTTGAAGTTTTCATCCTTTCTGGAACATCACAGATTTGTTATTGACAGCTAGGAAAGGCTGTAACAGCTGCAGGTCAGGTGGCCTTTAAAAACATTACTTTCTTGGGGTACCTGGGTGGCTCAGTCCATTAAGGGTCTGCCTTTGGCTCTGGTCATGATTCCAGGGTCCTGGGATTAAGCCCCACACTGGGCTCCCTGCTCTTTGGGAAGCCTGCTTCAAACTATTTCTCTCTGTGTCAAATAAATAAATAAAATCTTTAAAACAAAAAGATAAAAATCATTGCTTTCTCTTTATTCCTGCTGACTTGTTTTGGAAAGGGCAGATTACATCATGAGACTCTCCTTTAGGGCTCTCAGTGAATCTGTTGGGAGGATTTTCCTTTTCCCAGATTCTCAGAGTTGTTAGAATTAGATTTCAAATCAGTGCAAAGATGTGCGGGTGAAAGGAAGCCCCAAACTCTTTGGGTCACCGTCCTATCATCCTATCCCAGAATTCCAGAAGTCAGAATTCTGTGGCTCAAGGGTCCCTAGTCGCAGTGAGAATAGATGGTTCTATCGTAAAATTTTCTAGTATCAGGTTTAAACTTTTCAACTAAAAATGGCATCTTATCAAGAGATCAAGCTTTATAAAAAATGGAAGTAGCTGGATTATAAACCTCATGAGCTTTATGCTCCGTGTGCACATAATGTTTTTAATGACTGATGAGTAAGCTACGTTTTTATTTTCCTTCTAAAATGGCCATGGATTTTCTTTCTGAAGTGAACACTGATCTTGAATACACACAAATGCTAAAACCCAGCTGCTTCTCTGTGACCAAAAAGCAGTCTTAATTAGTTTTTGTAACATATACATATCTTTCATTCTAGTAAAGCTCAATACTCAACAAATACTGTTTTGATTAAAATCCTGTGAATGCTTTTCCTGTTCTTTTCCTCCCTGTACAGTCTTGTCCCATACTTTTTGCACCTGATACCCAAGAGAAGGTATCTCCAGAATATAATTTTTCAGATAACAGAATCAAATTACCAACTTTATTTTGAATGTAGAATCTATGATTAAAATTTCCCCATTTATGTAACTTTATAGGCTTTGTGAAGGGGGAAAAACTGTACTTATATCAGTTTTACATACTAATAAATAAATGTTTAGGGGCAACCTGGTTGGATCAGTTGGTGGAGCATGAGGCTCTCGATCTCAGGTTTGTGAGTTGGAACCCCACTTTGGGTAGAGATTACTTAAAAATAAAATCTTGAAAAAAATTTTTAGTTAGATGATAGCCTAAGGCCACATACACTTCATTAACTGCCACCAACTGAACAAGGGCCATTATCTTAAATTTCTGAGTGCTTATTCCTTAGTAGAATATAATTAATATTGTCAGGAACAGTACATTGTCAAAATTGATTATTTTGGAGGATTTATTTTTTGGTATTGTACTATATTACCTAAATTGAGTGTGTCTAATTGAAAATCTACAACACCTAAATACTAATAGTATTTAGTAAAAGTTTATTGTGCATGTAAGAACAGTTCTGGAACTGGGAACTTTCAAATTTAAAACTAATATGAAGCTCAGATGACAGGATGTTACAGAATGGCTTATAAAGTGAAAATCAGTAAGCTGTTTAACCTTTAAATGACTGGCTATTAGAGAGGGGGGTTTCCACATGGCAGGGGATTGGTTAAAAGTGATTATTTTACACTGTTTTTAGGAAGATGACAAGTTTCTTTTTATGATATCAGAGGCCTTTACAATAATCTAAGTTAGTTATTATTTGTGTCCATAAAATAAGTAAGATTTAGTTTTGCATTTATAGCTTCCATGATTTTATCACTCAGAGAATTTGCAAGTCTGGTCTCCATTCTGCATTTAATTTAAACATCAATTCACAAACTTCCTATGTTTTTTCATTTGGTTTAGGTGGAATAAAGTAGTCCCAGACAACTGTTCCTCTACAGAAAAATTACATCTAAACGATATTCAAACTACAGAAGAAGCATAGGCTACTTGGAGACTCCGAAATGCTTATCATTAAACATGGCACATTTTTGGACCAACAACTAACACAAGCCTGAGGATATCAAAAGCCTATTAGGAATAATGGGGTTCCAGGTTTAATATAAATTAAATTCTTAGGTGTGTAAAGGCTTTGGTTAGATATACCTGAGACTTTGCACCTAAAACTTCCAGTTTGCACACCACTTTGGAAAGGTGTTGTGTAGAGATGGGAGTGTTAAAAAAAATAAAGTAGACAGAAGCAGACAGTATACTGTACATAGACATGCTCCCACCCACTCAGAATTAAATTGGGGGGGAGGCAGCATGATAACCAACAGAGCAACCAAAGGAGAACTGAAGTACAGGTCCTCAACAGACACATGCGTAGTCCTACATGAGCAGAAGCTGTCCAATTCCCAAACGGAAGCAACTGGAATGCTGGGGAATGCCACCAGGTCTCCATACACTTTATGATTCTTCTCCTGGCCAGATACAAAAGCTTGGAAGAACATATGTGTAAGGTCTGGAGAACCGATGATCAATGTTCAGGGCACACACACACACACACAATGACTTTCATGGGTCCATTGGATATATGATTGCATCCAATGGGGGCAAATTAATAATAAGTCTAAATAGTATCCTTAAAGAGAAAAGCTAAATTATATAAACTGCATGGAGATGCGATGACAAGTGACCAAATTCTAGGGTGAAAATTAAATAAGTATGCCATGTATCAAATATTTAGGTTCCTAGTATGTGCCAGGTGCTAATGCCACAAATTACCAACCACCAGTACAGAGCCAGTTGGAACATAAAGGTAAAATATTGAGTTCAGTTCTCAACTTGATAGTTTCTATTACATAGACTCTCAATGAAAATGTTGAAAGAAATAAATAAATGATTAGCATAGCATAGTGGAAAAATCATGAACACTGGCTACTTACAGATGAGAGTTCAAATCCCAGCTCTGCAACTAAGGCAGCTGTGCTGGCATTTCCTTACTGGTTAGGTGGGAACTATAATATTGACCCAACATTTATGCTAAGGATGAAATGAGCTACTGTCTCTTACAGGGTCTAACATAAGGGGCGCCTGGGTGGCTCATTTGTTAAGCGTCTGCCTTCAGCTCAGGTCATGATCCCAGGGTGTTGGGATCAAGTCTTGTATTGGGTTCCCTGCTCAGTGGGGAGTCTGCTTCTCCCTCTCCCACTCCCCTGCTTGCGTTCCCTCTCTCTCTATCTTTCTCTCTGCCAGATAAATAAATAAAATCTTTAAAAAATAAAAGGTCTAACATAAAGGGCCTACCATAGGAGCTCTGAGTTATTAGTTCCCTTTCCACTCTTTTCTTTCCCTGCTACTGACTACCTCCATGCGACATTTGATTTATACCGATGCATGAAAGAATGAATTTATCTAAAGGAACAAAAGTCCTGATGGATACATTATAAATTATTAAAACAGGTAAATCAAGCACTTTTGGGCTTAAAGAACTGCTGGTTTTCTTCAGTGGAGATAAGTTTTTCAGAGGCAGTGACATACATCAAAGAATGGTCAAGGCTCACTGGAATGAAAGGAGAATAGAAAAGAGGAGTTATGTGACTGAGACTTACAATTTAAAAAGCTTAACTAATGCTTGGAAACTTGGCCTCTCACAATCTGCTGTGTAATCTATAGGCAGCAAAGCAGAATGGAAAGCAAATGGACTAGGGAAGCAGACAGGTAGGTGTCAGCATCTGGCCATGAGACCTTGGACATATTATTTAACTTCTTTGAGGCTCAGTTTCCCCATTTGTAAGTTGGAGATAAAGGGATGCCTGGGTGGCTCAGTTGGTTAAGCAGCTGCCTTCGGTTCAGGTCATGATCCCAGGATCCTGGGATCAAGTTCTGCATCAGTTTCCCTGCTTACTCTACCTGCTGCTCCCTCTGCTTGTACTGTGTCTCTCTCTGCCAAATGAATAAATAAAATCTTTAAAAAAAAGTTGGAGATAATAATAAGTGCTGACAAGTTTGTTGTGAGAATTACGAGATAACTCATGATAACAGATATAGTTCATCATATTCAAGAAATAAATAAACGTTTTGATAAAATCTGAACTAAGGGACCTTGAACCATTGACTATCACTGAGAAATTTCTCTGAGAAGATGGAGAGGAAAGCTGTAAAAAAATGAAAGGAGTAGATGATGATTCCCAATTAAGTTCATTGAAAAGAAAGTTTTCTACAGGTGCCTGGATGGCCCAGTCAGTTAAGTGTTCAACTCTTGATTTCGGCTCATGTCACGATCTCAGGGTTATGAGATCAAGCCCCTTGCTGGGCTCTATGCTGGGCACAAAATCTGCTTGAGATTCTCTCCCTCTGCATCTTCCCCTGCTTGCTCTCTCTCTCTCAAATAAAAATAAGCAAAATCCTTTTTTAAAAAAATTCCATATCTACATATCTCTGTTCATGACTATTAACCACACTGTAATTGAATAAGTAAAATAAATACAATATGGAATTACTGACTATATTATTTGCAAAAATCATCAATAACATGCTCTCTTT
Organism: Spilogale gracilis; assembly: GCA_004023965.1. Lineage (NCBI taxonomy): Eukaryota > Metazoa > Chordata > Mammalia > Carnivora > Mephitidae > Spilogale > Spilogale gracilis. Next base: position 15,761 of record PITA01002727.1, on the reverse strand, counting down.
GACCTCCAGACTTTTGTGCACACTGCAGATTTTGTTTGCAACACTTTTCTCCCCCTTCTGTCAGTGCTTAACTTCTCATCCTTATGTTGACATAAATGTCACTTCATCATGGAAACTTTCCTTGCCTTACCCCAGAATACTTTAAAGGTCTTGTTACACTCTTATTAACTTCCTCATTTGTAACTTTCTACAGTTGACTGAAATATAATGTTCATTCTCTGAGGGACTGTAAGTGCCTAGAGAACCAAGTTGGTGTCTGTCTTGCTTAATGTTATATCCAAGTATCTGGATATATCTAAGCCTTCAATATTTTATTAACCATGGCATGCATAAATGTAAATTCTTGAGTAGAAGTCATTATATTATTTTCATTGGACTTAGTATATACTATTTAATATTATACTGTAAAATGTCAGTTATAGTTTATTTCTCCATATTGGAAAATAACACAGAATCCCATTTGCAGGGTGCCATGGCAGGTTCTGTGCAATAGGTGGAAAGTTACTTCTAGTTCAAAGTTCTTGGATTCTATTTTAAGATTTTATTTATTTATTTGACAGAGAGAAACACAGTGAGAGAGGGAACACAAGCAGGGGGAATGAGAGAGGGAGAAGCAGGTCACCCGCTGAGCAGGGAGCCTGATGCAGGAGCCTTGATCCCAGGACCCTGAGACCATGACCCAAGCCAAAGGCAGATGCGTTATGACTGAGCCACCCAGGTGCCCCTGATTGTTTGATTTTAACATGATAAGAACCAGCCTTCCAATACTTAAATCACTCCAAGATAGTAAACTAGGGACACTGAAGCCATATTATTTCAGAATACTATGATGAGAACATTATGAAAGTTCTTTAAAGATAAAATCGCATGGTAGAAGTAGAGAGAAGACAGAGGTTTGTTCCTTCCAGTGATAACTGGCTGATGCTAATCCATCTGGACTCTTTTCCACCATTTTCCTCATCCCTTCCCATAGCCTACATCTCAAGATGGTCAGTTGGTGTAAGTAGTCTGCAAACAGGAGAAAAGTGAAAACAGCTGAGCTCCACGGAGCATAACTTGCTACCTTACTCTTGAAACCACAACGATCTACCATTAAACTCACTCAACAAACCACATGACTTGATGCTACAGTATTATAGCAGAGTTGTGAATAGTACCCTTAAACATTAATTGCATCTCGTTAAATGTCAATGTTATTTATTTGTTTGTTTGTTTGTTTGTTTGTTTTTAAGTAGCCTCCACACCCAATGTGGAACCCAATATGGGGCTTGAGCTTACAACCCTGAGATCAAGACCTGAGATGAGAGCAAGAGTTGGAAGCTTAACTGATTGAGCCATCTAGACACTCCTCAATGTTATTTTTCAAGAGAGACTTGGTACTAAAAAAAACAAAAAACAAAAAAAAAAACAGGAATATGTTGGTATCCTGAAAGAATTACTGAAGTTTTCCAAACCGTATCACTTGCAATCTAGCAGTAGACATTGTATTTTTAGGAAGGTATTCTTCATTCATTCTACAAACCTCAATGTTTAGAACTGTGGAAACAGTCAAAGAGCTAAAATGACTGGGATTCAGAAGTTACCATTCATGAAACCTAGGAAAGGGAAGGGAAGAGCTATCTTCTAATTTCAATTTTTAAAATATGTATTGAAGTCCTAATTCCTCAGTACCTGTGAATGTGACCTTACTCAGAAATACGGTCTTTGCAGATGATCAAGTTAAGATGAAGTCATTGGGTGGGGTCATAATCCAGTATGACTGTATACTGAAAAAAGACAATTTGGATACAGAGACATGTACTAAGAAAGACAACATGAGGATTCAGGGAGAATACCATCCATGAGCCAAGGAATGCTTAAGGCTACTAGAAATTAGGTAAGAGGCATAGAATAAGTTTTACTTTACATTCCTCAGGAGGAACAAAACCTGCAAACAACTTGATCTCAGACTTCCAGCCTCTAGAGCCTGTGAGACAATAAGTTCCTGTTGTTTAAGGCACCCCCTATGCGGTACCTTATTACAGCAGCCCTAGGAAATGAAAACACTGTAGACAAAAAACCCATTTATTCTATGATATTACTGAGTCAGTAATAAATATTCTATTTATCACTATATAAATACTATATTTATTACTGTATAAATATTTTATAGACCCATGAAGCAATTGGACAATTTAATAAGTTGCTTGTAGGTCCATATTTAAAATATAGCTCTCATATATTTTTTAAAGATGTATTTATTTATTTGAGAGACAGAGAGAAGGAGATAGAGAGCATGAATGGGCGGGACAGAGAGGGGCACAGGGAGACAGAGTTGTCCCAAGCAGACTCTGCGCTGAGCACAGAGCCTAACGTGGGGCTCAGCCTCAAGACCCTGAGATCATGACCTGAGCCAAAACCAAGAGTCAGTTGCTTAATCAACTGTGCTACCCAGGCGCCCCACTATATTAATGAATAAAAATAACTAGAAATATAAAAACATAGACACTAGGCCATTATATTTAATAAGAGGAAAATCAATACCACTTTATTCTAGTTGAATGATAATTCATATCTTTGTATCCCATTATTACCCAAAAGTCAGCCAAAGTAAATAGTAGTTTACATTTCAAAAGAAAAACATTTACTTTAAAATATTGCTATGGATTTTCTGAACAAACATCTTTTTTTAAAGATTTATCTAATTATTTTAGAGAGAGAAAAGGAGAGGAAGAATGCAAACAGGTGGAGGAGAAGAGGGGGAAAGAGAGAATCTCAAGCAGACTTCCCACTAAGCATGAGCCAGAATGACACAAAGTTCAGTCCCACAACCCAGACATCGTGACCCAGCCAAAATCAAGAGTCAGTTGTTCAACCCACTAAGCCACCCAGGCACCCCCCAAGCATCACCTTCTAATAGAGACTGGCAACTCCTAGCAAAGAAAGCTTCCTGTTTGAATTTGGTAAGAAAATTGCATGATCATTATTGAGAAATTAAAACAAAACCATATTAGTGATATTACTAAGTAGAAACACAAAAGATTAGAAATTAAACCATAGTAACTGTCACCGACTTCCTCTCACACTGACAGATGGATCAAAAGGCAGTCACTGGAAGTCATTCTTTTCCTGTCATGTTAAGAGTTGGGTGCTTGATCCAAAATAGTGGAAGAGCAAGCATGTTTATTTGGTTTGCAGTTAAATATTAGGTTGAAAAGGGTTCCTAATGTTTTGAAAAAAGAAAACTCAAAGTGACTTTGATAAATAGATGGTCAGAAGAAGTATAACAGAAATAATTTCAAGACTGTACAGCTAAGGAAAACAAAATCAAGTGTAGCAGTATAGCATATTAGCTGAAACATAGCCAGGACACAAAAATGTCTCTTGGAATGAATATGAATATGACACTTTTTTCTGAGCCAGTTGTTTAACTGAAAGCCATTAGGAGTTCTTAGATCAACAAAGCAATTATCATTGGAAAACAAAGAAGTAAACAAAATTCCAGTTTAATATATCTAGTCATATCAAATATATCCTTCATTTGCATGGTCAACAAATGTTGACTGGCTAGCACCTGGACAAATAAACAGAACAAAATCCCTGTCAGTAGAGAATTGTCCTGGAGAAAGAACAGAAAGGAAACCATTGCAACACAGTGGATGTAGGGACAAGAACACTAGCAGAGATAGCCAAGTAGGCAAAGGAATGAAGGCTGGAGGTAAAGCACTTTCAGAGTGAACATGTGGGCTGCACCGAGTCTTGGTGAGTCACGGTGGATGACGACACTAGAATGGGTGGCAAGATCTCTGACGAGACCAGAATGGGTGGCAAGATCTCTATCTTTAAAGCCTTTTGATATTTTGCTAAAGAGCTGGACTTTTTTCTTTTTCATTTCTCCAGATTTGTTGAGATATAATTGATGTATCACACTATGTAACTTTAGGATATACAATGTATTGAGTTGATACATTTATATATTACAAAAAGGCTACCTCCATAGCATTAGCTATTACCTTCATCATGGCGCATAATTACCATTTATTTTTTTGTGGTGAGGACATTTAAAATTTACTCCTAGTAAGCTTTCAAGTGTATAACACAGCATCATTTTCGATAATCACGTTGCTGTGTGTTAGATCCTCAGAACCTGTTCATCGTCCAACTGGAAGTTTGTACTCTGACCAACATTTCGCTCTCCTATGCTGCCCCTCCATGCCCAGCCCACCCCAGGTCCTTGTAACCACCATTCTACTCTGTTTCTATGAGCTTGGCTTGTAGGCTTCATTCTTAATATAATGAAGAGGCAGAGACAATTTTAAATCATTCGGTGAAATGATCAGTCTATGTATTTTAAAAATATATAAAGTAGTGACAGTATGAAGAGTGAATCGTCACTGGAAAGGACTAAAACACAGTGGTGATAGAGATTGTGTTAGAATCTCAAGTGAGACCTAAGTTAAGATGATGGCAGTGGAAATTGAAGAGAGGACTTAGATGAGAGATAATAAGTAGGCAGGTTTGACTGCACAGTTGAGCACTTAATGAGCCCATGCTATGAGCCAGGCACTGCGCCAACACTAAGTAAACAGAAAGGAAATAAATAGCTCTTATATTTAAGCAATTCCTTGTCCAGTGACAGATGCAAACAGTTTAAGCACTGCTTGGTTGGTTGGGTCAATACAGAAAGCATTATGATATCAGTATGAGTGGGTGCTCTGGTTGCCCAGAGAAGAAGTGATTAACTCAAACTGGGGAAAGAAAGAGAAAGAAGCAGAAGGGTAAGTAGGGGAGAGGAAAGAAATGAACCTGGAAAAGCTACATAGAGGGAAAGGAGTCATTCTGCAAAACTGCAAATAGCTTGCTGTGTGTGAACAGAAGGTACATGAGAACATGTGGCAAGAAACAAGGCTAGAGAAACCTGAGTGGGAATAAAAAGGGCTTCTGCCATACAAAGGAGTAGAAAATTAATTCTGAAGGCTGCAGGGCACCATTGAAGAAATTTAGGCAGGCATTCAATATGACCTAATTGGTGCATTACAAAGATAGTTGTGGCGGGCAGGATGAAGGATGGATTATAGAAAGATGAGCAAGCAAGATCAGTAATGACGTTGGAACTGAGTGCAAGTGAGGGTCTAATCAAGACCAGGATAAAGGAATAGAATTTACAGGATCTGTGACTGATCCGAGGCAGAGGTTTGCAAGAAGGAGGCAGTTGAAGACTGCTTGTTCCACAGCTCTTACCCCAATGACTATTCTCCCCTAAGAGGCACTCAGAAATGCTGATCACATGTAATCAAATTGCTTATTTCATTTAAAAGTGTTTGTCTCAACCAACTTATCTTCCAAAATAAGTGTATTAGCAATCGATGCTGCAAAAAAAGTGTGGTTTAGAGCTATGAGGGTTTACTATGACTTTATTCATGTTTTAATCCATAATTGCAAATGTTTGCACAAACTTTTGGACAGTGAGAGCACTAAATTCAAAATTATCATTTTTTCACTATTACACTTGTGATTTAGGAATTCTATGGCACCTCCTCTGTAATACTATTACTGTTAATTGGATTGCTTCATTTTTCAATAAATAATACTGGAGGGGTGCCTAGGTGGATCAGTCAGTTAAGCATCCAACTCTTGATTTCGGCTCCGGTCATGATCTCATGTCCTAGGATCAAGCCCCACTTGGGGCTCTGCATCTATTGGGGAGTCTGTTTCCCACTCTGCCACCCCCCCACCCCCGATCATGCTCTCTCTAAAAGAAAATAAATAAAACCTTTTTTTTAAAAAAAGGAATATTAAAGAATGGCAAGATGTTTGAAAAGCTAGATAAATATGATATATGGGCATGCCTGGGTGGCTCAGTCTGTTGAGCATCTGTCTCCTGATTTTAGCTTTGTTGTAATGTCGGAGTCGTGAGATGGAGCTCCAAGTGGAGCTCTGTGCCTGGCTCTGGGCTCAGTGCAGAGTCTGCTTGTCATTCTCTTTCTCCTCCCCCTTGTTCCCCCTCTCTCTCAAACAAACAAACAAACAAATAAATAAATAAAATCTTTTTTGAAAAGAGAAAGATATTAGGCATCATGCCAAGGAGTTGTGTGGGAAGCTAATATCAACAAGGGAAGAACAATCATGATTCTTTTCCATACTTTTAGAGCTTTCCATACTTTCAGAGCATCAGTTTCAAAGCTTCTAGCTCCTACGTGAGTCTGACTTTGAACTCTTGTTCTGGCCCATCTCTCCAAATTTGATCCAACTATAAATATGAATTGGAAGGTTCCATTCATAGGCACTACATCTAATTGGTCAGGCTACTCTAGATAACCTTACTAAACTAAGAAGCTTCTCACTGGACCATAACAAGCCACTAATTTCCTATAGAGTAATATTTACTATACTTTTTCTCATCATATTGAACTTAACTAAGTAATATATTATTTCTCTTCAATCCCTGATGATGATGGGATTTATCTGCATCCTGACTTAAGCAACCACAATCATACCAGAACTGTAAGTATATTTAAATTTATTTTGGGCTACATGAAAAATTCTTCCTGTCTACCTGAAATCTTTTTCTAGTAGAACATGACAATAGCATTCTCCACAAATATACTAAATATCATTCTTTTTTCAAGAGCATTTTATGTCAAACTCTAATACACGACCAATAATTAGTATATAAAAACATAACACCAGGGCACCTGGGTGGCTCAGTTGGTTAAGCGACTGCCTTCGGTTCAGGTCATGATCCCAGAGACCCAGGATCGAGTCCCACATTGGGCTCCCTGCTCGGCGGGAAGCCTGCTTCTCCCTCTCTCACTCCCCCTGCTTGTGTTCCCTCTCTGGCTGTGTTTCTCTCTGTCAGATAAATAAAATCTTAAAAAAAAAAAAAAACATAACACCATAATTCCATGAGTTTAATCAAGTCCCTAGTTGTGGCACACTCAATGGCCACATGAAAACAAACACTCCATGTTAAAAAATCATGTGTTTTGACGTGTCTCAAACTGCCTCATAATAACTTGCATATGTGTTGTCAATTTTACATGTGACCTTGACTGGGCTAACGGAAGCCCAGATGGATGGTAAACATGATTTCTGGTGTGTCTGTAAGGATGTTTCTGGAAGACACTTGCATTTGAATTGGTAGACTGAGTAAAGAGTCACCATCTTGGTTTTTACCCATCACTAACATGGGTAAAAATTACCCTGTTCCCTTTCAGGACCTGAACAGAACACAAAGGCAGAGGAAGGGAGAATTTGTTCTCTTTGCTTGAACTAAGACATCAATGCTCCTAGTTCTCAGCCTTTAGACTCAGGCTGAATTATCCCGCCAGCTTTCTGATTCTCCAGCTTGCAGATGGCAAATTGTGGGACTTCTTGCCTCCATATTTGCATGAATCAATTCATATAATAAATCTCTTATATATCTATATTTTATTGGTGGTATTTCTCTGGGGGAACATTCATTAATATAATATGCAATCATAAATAATGAATGACAAGAGTTACTTTGAAGAAAGAAATTTTAGGACTCACACCTGCAGGAGAATGCAAATCTTCCATGTTCTCATATTACGCTACAACTCGGTAAAGTCAGTTAATTAAATTTTTTAACCCATATTCTGAAAATGTTGGTTTGTAGCATATTATTTCAGTACTAAAATCACCTGTGTGGTAATTGTTTTATTTAGTTCAATTCTAGATCCCATGTTTGGCTATCCATGAATATTAATTTCAAGAAGCCTGGAAAGTAACACCTTAGCCAAAAATCACCATCCAAAAGCAGTACATTTTAGTCTATTTCTTATAATTAACAAGGCATGATTACTGGACCAATAAATGGAATGTAAGCTCCATATATAAATCACCATAATTCTGATGCTACCCTTGAAGCTAGGCCTTATCTTTTTCCCAGCCACATAACAAGGTATTTCATTAACTTCTCATACACTCCTCTAACATGTCCAAAGTTGCCCCAATCTCAATTGCATACAAATTCTTCCCATTAAGTCTTTCTATCTTTAATTAGCAAAGTCCTTTAACTTTATTTGGCAGCTGAGAAGGATAATCAAATTTAGCTGGGAAAAATTATAGCTTACACCTCAATTGTTCACAAAGACTAAATAGCAGTCATTATTGTTTAAAGACCAACTGTAATTAATCTCAATTGTTTTATTTACCTCATCTTCACAATTAATTTATCCTTCATCTAAAACCATGTGCTAGCTGCCAAGACACAGACTATTATCATTTTATCATCTATAATTCATATTGCCACCATAGCATTTTAAACCCTTAAGAGATGTTTGCCATAAACAAGGTTTCTTCCCAAATGCCTCATCCTTGAAGAATTTATCAAGCACAATATTGTCATTTTAACAATCTCATCATTACCACCTTCCAAATATTTCTCCTAAATAGGAATTATTTGATCAATATTAATCACATTTCTAATAACTAACAGCAACATCATTAGGCAACATGGGTTGCTTATGGGCAAGGACCCTAAGATTCTTCTATTTTCCTTCTTCAAGGAAAGGATTTTATACCTTTCTATCAAGGATTTTATACCTTACTATCTCCAAAATAATTTCCATTCTCTTTTCCCATGTCTTTCTCTTCAGAGTTCAGTTCACTTGAGAAAAAAAATTGTCAAATGTAATGAGTTTATCCTGAGTCTTTTAGTTATTTCGTTTCTTTACTAGCAATAAAACTCTTTAAAGTTAGCTCATGTGGAGGAATACAAAGACTAGGATTTCATGGAATTCCAAGAACTAGGGCCAAAGAAGACTGGTTTTGAATTTAAGCTCATTCTAGAAACCTGAGATAGGAGAGTTCAAGAATTTTTCCTCTACTACTCAGCTATTTGTGTTACTTAGTTGTAGTCTATGTATCTACTTCTTTCTACCCTGCTTTAATAACTATTTCTTCTTATTTATAATTTCTACTCTTTTAAAAATAATTTCACCTTACATATGATCCAATATGGCCTGCCATCCTGATTCTGCTCTCACATAAATTTTCAGCTAGAACTTGCACCAGTAACTGACAAAGTCTTTCCTTTGTTCCGTAAGTCCAGTCATGAGAAAGAGTATTCACTTGATGAAAATAATGTTTTTGAATGTGGCCTCAGAGGGTGAAGATAACAATATCACCTAAGGATTAGTTGTTCTTAGGTTAGATGGTTATTCCAGTCCAATAAAGGAGATTGGAAGGTGGGGGAAGAAGGAAGATAGCGCAATACCAAATATGGCTGCTGAGACAGTAGTTTTCAATGGTTGGTCACTTTCCTCCATGGAGATTTCAGACAGAGCAAGAACAAAGGTGAAGATGTTTAGTAGTTATATAATAGACAACAAGAAGTAACCCTATTCTTCGCTTAATGTTTTTCTCAATTTTACCAAGTTCTATTTTACTATTGTACTTAGGCAATGCAATTGTGTAAGAGAAGAATTAACAATTATAAATTCTTTACAGGGTGCCTGGGTGGCTCAGTTGATTAAGTGTCTGCCTTCAGTCATGATCTCAGGGTCCTGGGATCGAGCCCCACATTGGGCTCCCTGTTCACAGGGAAACTGCCTCTCCCTCTCTTCTTTGTTTGTGTTCTCTCTCACTATCTCTCTCTCTCAAATGAATAAACAAAATCTTTTTTAAAAAAGATTATTTACAGCACCTACAAAAAACCCATAGTGAACATAATACTTAATGGTGAAAGACTGAACCTTCTCTCCTAAGATGAGGAACAAAGGATATCTTCTCCTGCCACTTCTATTCAACATTGTTCTAGAAGTTCTGGAAAGGGCAATTAGGCAATAAAATAAAGTAAAAGGCATCCAGATTAGAAATGAAGTTGTAAAAGTATCTCTATTTCCAGATGTCATAATCTTATACATATATAATTCTAAGGAATCTAGTGAGAAACAAACTACCAAAACTATAAATAAGTTCTGCAAGGTTGTACAATACAAGAGTCATACAAAAATAAATTATAGGGGTACCTGGGTGGCTCAGTCAGTTAAGCAGTTGCCTTTGGCTCAGGTCATGATCTCAGGGTCCTGGGATCCAGCACCACATCTGGTTTCCTACTCATCGGGAGCTTGCTTCTTCCTCTCCCTCTGCTGCTGCTTCCCCTGCCTGTGCTCTCTCTCTCTCTGTCAAATGAATAAATAAAATCTTTAAAAATAGATAAATAACATCAATTATATTTCTATATAGTAGCTTCATAGTTCCAAAACAAACTGAAAATTAAGGAAAATTTCATTTATAATAACATCAAAAGGAATAAAATACTTAGGAAGAAATTTAATAAAAAGTGTGAAACTCATACTCTGACAGCTACAAGTCATTTAAAAAAAATTTTAAAGACCAAAAAAAGTGGAATGACATCCCATGTTCATGGATCAGAAAACTTTATGTTATAAAGATAGAAATAGTCCTTAGCAAAAATTCAACTGGCTTCTTTACAGAAATTGAAAAGTTAATCCTAAAATTCATATGGAATTTCAAGGGATCCAGAGAAGCCAAAATAATGTCTTAAAGAGCTCAAATGGAGGACTCATACTCCCCAATTTTAAAGCTTACTACAAAGCTATAGTAATCAAGACAGTGTAGTATTGGCATATCAATTAATGGAATAGAATTAAGAGTCTAGAAATAAACCTTCACATTTACAGTCAGTTGATTTTCAATGATACAATAAAAGTATAGAATAGTCTTTTCAACAAATGGTGCTGGAACACTATATATTTGCTTCCAAAAGATTACAAGTAGACTGTACCTCACACCATATAAAAAATTTAACAAAATTGTTTTAAGACCGAAAGGTAGGACCTAAAACTATGAAAGTCATAGAAGAAAACACAGGTATAAATCCCAGTGACTTTGAATTAAGCAGTAGTTTCTTAAGAGTAAAACAGAAAGGGGGCGCCTGGGTGGCTCAGTTGGTTAAGCGACTGCCTTTGGCTCAGGTCATGATCCCGGAGACCCAGGATCGAGTCCCACATCGGGCTCCCTGTTTGGCAGGAAGCCTGCTTCTCCCTCTCTCACTCTCCCTGCTTGTGTTCCCTCTCTGGCTGTGTTTCTCTCTGTCAAATAAATGAAATTTAAAAAAAAAGAGAGTAAAACAGAAAAGCTACAAGCAAACAAAGAGAAATAGGAAAATTCTGTGCTTCAAAGGACACCACCAAAAAGTGAAAAGACAACCAAAAGATTGAGAGAAAATATTTACAAATAATATATATCACAGGGGACTTGTATCCAGAATATATAACCATTACAACTCAATAATAGAAAAACAAAGAACAAAATTGGAAAATGACTAAAGGAGCTGAACAGACATTTCTCCAAAGAAGATACGAAATGGTCAATAAACACACACATAAATGGCCATAAACAAAAAAATATGCTCAATATCATTAGCAATTAGGGAAATAAAAATCAAAACTACATGAAAATACTACAACACACCCACTAAAATGACTCTAATCAGAAAGACACATAACAAGTCCTAGCAAGAATGTGGAAAATTGAAACTCTCAAATATTGCTGGTAGGAATCTAAAATACTGGGGACACCTAGATAGCTCAGTCTGTAGAGTGTGCAACTCTTTTTTAAAATTTTATTAATTTTTATTTTTTCCATGACCCAGCCACCCTATCCCTCCTCCTCACCCTCGAGTGTGCAACTCTTAATCTCCGGGTTGTGAGTTCAAGCCCCATATTGTGTATAGATATTACGTAAAAAATATATATTTTTTAAGATTTTATTTATTTGATAGAGAGAAACACAACGAGAGAGAGAACACAAGCAGGGGAAGTGAAAGAGGGAGAAGCAGGCTTCCCGCCAAGCAGGGAGCCATATGTGGGGCTCAATCCCTGGTCTCCAGGATCATGACCTGAGCTGAAGGCAGTCACTTAATTAACTGAACCACCCAGGCGCCCCCCTTTTTTTTTGTAAAAATTAAAAAAAAAACTTTTAAAAAAGGAATGTAATTTGGTACAGTTATTTTGAAACAATCTGAAAGTTTCTCTAAAAGTCAAACATAGAGTTATCATATGACCTAACAATTCTACTCCTAAGTACAAACACATGCAAAAAATAAGAACATATGTAAAGACATAAAAAAATTTTTTTAAAGATTTTATTTATTTATTTGACAGAGAAAAACACAGCTAGAGAGGGAACACAAGCAGGGAGAGTGAGAGAGAAAGAAGCAGGCTTCTCGCCAATCAGGGAGCCTGATGCGGGGCTTGATCCCAGGACTCCAGGGAAGGCAAATGCTTAACGACTGAGCCACCCAGGCACCCCAAGGTATATAAATATTTTAACACAAATGTTCACAACAGCATTATTCATAGCCAAAACTTGGAAACAACCCAAATGTCTATCAACCAATGAGTGGATAAATAAATATGGTATATCCATACAACTGAATATTATTTAACAATAAAAAGGAATGAAGTACTGATACATGCTATAACATGGATGGACCTAGAAAACATTATGCTAAATTAAAGAAACCAGCCACAAAAATTATCTATTGTATCATTCCATTTGCAGGAAATATCCAGAATAGGCAAATCTGTAGAGACAGAAAGTATATTAGTGGTTGCCTAGGTCCAGGGGTGGGATGGGAGTAGGGAAATAAAGAATAACAGCTGACAGGTACAGCATTTCTTCTCAAAATGACAAAAAAGTTTCAATATTGATCTTGGTGATGACTGTGCAACTCTGTGACTATACCAAAAACTACTAAATTGTATACTTTAAATGTGTAAATTTTATATACATGAATTTATCTCAATAAAGCTGTTACTCTCACACCTGTCAGAATGTCTAAAATTAACAATACAAGAAATAAGTGTTGGCAAGGATGTGGAGAAAGGGGAACCCTCCTGCATGGTTGGTGGGGAATGTAAATTGGTGCAACCATTCTGAAGAACAGTACAGAGGCTCCTCACAAAGTTGAAAGAATGACCTTATGATCAGCAACCGCACAACTAGGTATTTACCCAAAGAACCCAAAAATACAGATTTGAAGGGGTATATGCACCCTGATTTTTTTTTAAGATTTTATTTGTTTATTTGAGAGAGAGAGAGAGAAAGAGAGTGAGTGTGTGCATGAGAGGGGAGAAGGTCAGAGGGAGAAGCAGACTCCCCATGGAACTGGGAACCCAATGCAGGACTTGATCCTGGGACTCTGGGATCATGACCTGAACCGAAGGCAGTTGCCCAGCTAATTGAGCTACCCAGGTGCCCTGCACCCTGATTTTTATAGCAGCATTATCAATAATAGCCAAATTATGGAGAGAGTCCAAATGTCCACTGACTGATAAATGGATAAAGAAGAGTGATATATATGTGTGTGGAATATCACTCAGCCATCAAAAAGAATGAAATCTTGGGCACCAGACTGGCTCAGTTAGTTAAGCATCTGACTTCAACTCAGGTCATGATCTCAGGGTCCTGGGACTGAGTCCCACATGGGACTCTGTGCTCAGCGGAAAACCTGCTTGCCCCTCTCCCTTTCTGTCTGTCCCTTGCCCCACTCATGCTCTGTCTCTCAGATAAAAAAATAAAAACTTTTTTTTAAAGATTTTATTTATTTGACAGAGAGAAACACAGCCAGAGAGGGAACACAAGCAGTGGGAGGGAGAGAGGGAGAAGCAGGCTTCCCACCAAGCAGGCAGCCTGATGCGGGGCTCCATCCTGGGACTCTGGGATCATGACCTGAGCTAAAGAGGTTAACCCCTGAGCCACCCAGGTGCCCCAAAATAAAATCTTAAAAAAAAAAAGAAGGAAATCTTGCCATGTGCAACAATGGGATGGAGCTAGACTGTATTATGCTAAGTGAACTAAGTCAGTCAGAGAAGACAAATACCACGTGAGCTCACTCACATGTGGAATATAAGAAAGAAATGGATGAACATATTGGAAGAGGGGGAAAAAGGAGAAACAGAAGGTTGATGGAGGGAGGTGGGTGGGGGATGGGCGAGATTTGTCCTGGGTATTAAAGAGGTCACCTCTGGGATGAGCACTAAGTGTTGTATATAAGTGACGAATCACTGAATTCTATTCCAATAGAATTGAAACCAATAAAATTGAATTGAATCCAATAGAAACCAATATTGCACTTTATATTAACTAAAATTTAAATAAAAATAAAGAAAGAACGCCATTACTGCAAGTTACAAGTATATATTCCTTTGATATTGGTTCATACAATACCATAACTAGATACTTGTTATACTTTTTAACCAAAAAATTCTTACATCACTATTCTAACAAAGGAGGCTTGCCCCCAGAGACAGAGGAGTGGGGGAGGAAGCCCGCAGAGCTGAACCATTGAAAGCAAATACCCCAAAATGAAAGTGCTCTGTGAGTGAGGAATAACAGTAGATTACGGCCTAAAACGGGGCTAGACAAAAAACGGGAACACAGCGGAGCCCAGGGCAAGGCAAGGAGACGTTTAAAAATTTTTTTTTCTTTTCCCGCCGACCGGCGCCCCCACGGGCGCCACCGCTGCGGGAGCCGCCGCAGCTGCCGGGAAAGCAGCGGGCTTGGATTCTATTTTTATGCCGCTGCCTTTCTCTCCCGTTTCTCTCCACACTGTGGGCCGGGCGCAGACCCCCCCCAGGGAAGGCGTTTTTACAGACTTGCGTGGGACCAGAGAGGCCGCGGGTCCCAGGGCGCAGACAAAGTCGCATGATCCAAAAGGAGTTGTGGCTTTGAGGTGCGGGAGTGAAACGACAAGCGGGGGCGGGGGCAGAAATCAATACAATGTCTGCACCAGCCCGGCTGTGACAGATTGCCAACCGGGAGGCTGGAAAGAGCCCCTCTCTGTGTAGAGGCTCTCTCTGGGAGGGGGTCTGGGCGCAGACATCTAGCTCCGACCTGACTTCATCAACAGCTGAAAAAAGGACTTAAAAGAACAACGCTCCGATACCAGAGAATTGTAAACTGATAACCTGGTTACCATGGAGACCAGCCTCTAGCAAGGGGGCTGAGAGACTCAGACTTTTCCAATGCAAAACCCCAAATTGGGGAAAGGCAATTTATTAAACTCCTGGCACTGACTACAGGTACCAAAAGCCCTACAACTCATTGATATAGTTTTCCACCTCATTCACTTTTTTAAACTTTTTTCTATTTTTACTTTTAAAGCTTCCACTTTAAGCTTAAAAATACATTCTCACGGTTTTTCTTCTTTCAATTTTTAGCCCCCTTCTTATCACAACGTGACACCCAATACAACACCCCATAACATTTTTAATTTTTTTTATTTTATTTATTTATTTTTTTTTTCTCCTTTTTACCCTGAAATTTTTTCAAACACATTCCTGTATTTTCTGCTTTTGTTGTTGCCTCTTGTTTCCCTGTTCGCTCTGTTTTTCCCTTTCTTCTCTCCTCTTTCCTTTATTCTCTCTTTTATGTGTACACGTAGATACAAGGTTCAAGTCAATCCCACATCCCTATTCAATACTACCCCTATATACAACCAGTTCTAATCCCCCTATATCTTTTGAAAGTGGGCTCCTCCAACAATAACAACAAGACAAACTCCGGAGCGTCTGAAACGCATTCCTTACCCACAAGGAGTGTCTGCCCTCACCTTCCCACTCTAGTTTGTCAGTGTGTCTGTGTAATTGTCTTTGCTTTTATATTATATAAATACTGGTCTTGGGGGTCATATAGGTTGGGCTTCGCTTTTTGATCTCTTCATTTACCCTTGATAACCCTTTTCTTTACCCTGTAACAGCTTTGTACCATATAAATCCTATCACCGG